>CM076580.1:1751795587-1752066188 GCA_034641835.2 Pinus albicaulis
TGCGCAGGCAGCAACGCTCTAGCACACAGTTTTTTTCTTTATTCCATCGACCTCTAGATTTGTATTTTTTGAGAAGGAACTGTTATTCCAAGGGTTTTCTGAATTTTTATTTCAAGTTTTCAACCAGATCTGCGCCCCTAGACCAAATACCAGTAGCTTTTCTTTTCAGTTCTTTTAAAAATATCTGAAAGAGACCTTCTTCTCTTTGTCATCCAGATGGTTGGATATAAAGCTGGTTGGATCTGGAGATATTTGGGGGTGAAACCTCTTGGATTGATTTATGGCATAGACGTTTAGAGTGAGAAGAAAACCCCAGGACTTTGTCGGGCACAAAGCCCTCGCTGCCCTATCCACGCCCCGATATGAGAAATGAATAAGCTCTGCAAGAGTAATAAGTTTTGGCCACCATTACCTCAAAATCCATGAAAACTTCTCGGTGGTTTCTTCGACCAAATCTGCGATCAGGGAAGGATCAAGCCACCATGGCTACGCGCATGTGAGACCCAATCGAATCATAAGAACCGAGCGTGTTGTGTACTGGATATGATGGCGGGAAAGGATTTGTGGGCCATCCATGATTGAAATCCCGCCCTAAAATCTCTATGAATACAAATTTACTGCAATCACGAGCCCAACGCTCAGATCTGCGGCTAAGACAAATTATAATCTTCAACAATGATACAACTGACAAATTCCTCCATGCTTTTTACAAATCCATGCTTCCTCGCCCTGGAAAACTCCGTTGATGGTCGAAAACTACCTGTATGCAACACTTTCATTTTGCAGGGCTCCGCTCAAAAGAACCCTAGCACACAAGATCACTAATATCTCTCCTATATACTTTTAAATTCAACTTCTTGTCATATTTCCAAATTGTTATTTCATGTTAGACTGTATTTTTGTATTCATGATAACTTCACTAATAATATTTAAGCATTCAAAATTTGTCCTAATAAATTATACCAAATTTATTAATAATATTAATCATTCAAACATTAACACATTAATAATATTAAATGTTTTTACATAAATATTTATCACATTATATGAAACAAAAATCAAAGACTACCTGACAAGACACTTAATTTAAAATATTCATATTTCATAATTTTCCAATTAAAAAAATGAATTTATCCTTCAAATATGAAGCACTTGAGAAGTTTTTAATGTGATAATGAAAAACTTGGTACAAGAATGGAATATTGTGAAGCTTTTTTTAGTAATATGATACAGATTTGTAGGCCTTCGTATCATAGAGATTTGGTTTAACCCAATTAGTCACCCTCCACCTTTTAACATTGTCATTCACCTACCCGGATGCGGGTGATTAATTTTGCGACGAGTTGGTCGCCAGACGGCACTACGGCAAGTAGTCGGCCTCATGGCACTGCAACTGTCCGATGGAGTCTGTACTCCTGCGTGAGGCATTTATGTCATACCATAATGGGCGCGGTTCACAACTCTATAAACGAAATTCGAGATCATTCTCCGCAGGTTAAACAAGATCTAGTCACTACTCCTTTAATGGCGAGGTTAATGCGGTGGGACGGCAATAGATTCGAGGTCTTTGAATACAGGATGGAGAACGAGCACGCCAGAAGCTGCTTCCCCAGGCCTTCAGCGGTGTATTGCTCGCCCACAGTGAGGCTCTCCTCCGAGCGCACTGTCACAGGCAAGAGAACCAGGCTTCATGGTTGCCTTGAACTTGGCGACAATCTTCATTTCTCCATTGCTGGAAATTGCATGCGTCAGTCAAGGATTTGGTTTGAGAATCTGCTCAGAGATCCCATCGCTTCTCCGCTCTCTCACTTGACCAACGATCAGCTTGGGTCTCAGCATCCCTTCAGCTCTCCTGCTCCGATTGACAACATGCCTCGTTTAAGGCACAGAATGAGGTGCCGTCGCGGCTCTTCCCGGAGGATGAACAGGCGCTCCTCCCCGTCCTCCAGTACCTCTGCTGCGGACTTTCATGACTCTGCCAGAACCTCACATGCTGCTCGTGGTCGAATTCTTCGGTCTGAGAACTGGAACACCAACTGCCAGAACGCTCCGGCACACTCTCAAACCAGGCAATTCTTTTTTCAAAGTGCGCTGAATCGCCCTTGCATTACAGCCACGGTCACCATTGTGTTCCGTGAATCCCCTAACGATGAGGCTCTCGTTGCTGAAGGGCAGGATGGTCAATGTGGGCCGAATGATGAAGATTTGCCCGAACAGAACAGAGCCAGCACCGAGGAAGCTGATAGCCATGGAAATGGCATGAATGTTGATATTGAGATGATACAGGAAGAGCAGCAAAGTGCAATTCAAGACCGTGATAATGCAAACGCTCAGCACCAGCCTCATCCGGGAGATGGTCAGCGCACCCCTGCTGCAGAAAAGGTCATTCACTCCACTGCGGACCTTTATAATTCTGTTGGCGAACCAGATGAGTTTTGGTGCAGGGTCGAGGAAGAGGAACCGGATGAGTGAGCCTCCTCAGTTCCAGGTTTTTTGCTATGGCACTGTCTTCAGTATGCAAAATGTCAATGTGTGTTTTTTCTGGTTTTGGTAAAAGGTCTATAGGCTTTTTCTAGATTTAGACATTGCCCCTGTGTGGGCTCTTTTTTATGGATCAATGTATGCACTGGTTTCCCTCTGCGGGCAGTGCTAAGTTTTTTGAATTTCTGCTCTACAGGCCTCCTCAGGCCCAGACCTGGTTAACTCCTGATGTACATATTTGTTTCTGATAATCAATAGATTAAACTTATTTAGAAAAAAAAAAAAAAAACATTGTCATTCACCTCCCGTTTAATGTTATCAGAGTGCCTTTTGTACCCAAAGGTGCAAATGCTAGTTATAATAGTGAAAGCAATGTTTTAAAATGTAGATTTATAATTTTTAAAGGATCAACAAAAATTGTGATTATCCTCCCTTTTAATTTGAAAATATTAATATGAAATTATCAATTTAAAATTATGAATTTAATTTTCCAAACTTAAAAGTCTAAATTTATGATCAATAGAAAAAATAACGATAATATCTATGTTTCAAGTTTAAAATTACATATTACTATTTTTTTCTCATTATATATGTATTAAATAAGAAAAAAAATTAATATAATTATACTATTATTTTTTTCTCTTAAAAAAAATACTAATTTATAAATTTAAAGTGGAAAAATATATATTATTTTATTATATCATTATCATTAGTGAGTGATATCTAGTGATCATGTTGTTGCAATAGTTTCAACGTAGGATTTTTTTGGTTATGTTTTTTACAACGTTGATTTTAGATTTAAAGACCTTTGTACCAAATTTTTGGGCTGAAAAATGGCCGTCGCCGCCACCAAGGCTACAGAGTGTGAGGCCTACGTCAATTGTCCTTGCGTTCATGTTCTTGTTGTCCTTGCATGCTTGTTTTTCCTTGGTGATTGCTTTCAAGATCATTGTTCATTTGGAGAAGGCACAAAGTATTGCTTCACCTAGGAATATAAGGAGGTGCCAAGAAGAGAAAAAAGAAGCACCCAAACCATTTATTGCCCTCACTGGAGTATGGGAAATTATGATGGAGGATGAAATAACAAGCACCCTTTTCATAGTGTTACCAATTTTGAATGTTAAAGGTGAAATTTCATTCAATGACATATATGACACCTGGTTGTAGAGGTGATAAAAAACACTCTATATCGCAACCCACCACACAAAATAAGGTCCAAATGCTTGCAAAGAGCATCCACTAAACATGTTTCCCTAGACACCCACATCATTAATGATCCAACGACTAATGAAAGTGTCGAAGTCAACCAAGGGTAAGGAAATGCATTCAACACTTGTTGTAAATGTTGAAAACAACATTTAGAGTCCACCAAGCAACAAAGTAGATTCTAAAGCAACTTCTGATGGAGAAGATTTTTCTAGAAGGACTTCGTCCACTGTCAGGAACTAAATCTGAGGAAATAACTTCATATGTCTCGGCCTGAACATTGAAATTTATCCTTCTCGAAGGTGTTTGACATAAGCCAAGCCCTACATAGGGTGTCAGCTCGACAGACTGTCCATGTATGGATTTTCTATCAAGTGCAAATGACAATCGAATTAATCCACCCACAGGAAGAGACCCGAGCTTCAAATTTATTTTAGATAGCACATTTATCTGCAAACAAGAATTTGCTACATAAATAGTTGTACAATCTGGTACACTGCCTTCGCACAACATACTTTCAATCATCATTTTGGCACAAGCAGACATTTCTGATACTGATAGCTACATGAGTAGGACAATTCAGTATATGTCGACGTCCGATAGGGATAAAACAAAAACCTTGAAGTGCAGAGATCGATCAGATACTCTCAAGACCTCTGAGGAGAGTTCCAAGTTCCCTTCCCAAGTCCTTGAAAAATCGTTCAAGTTTCCCTTTGAGATGAACAAAGAGTTATGTAATTAGACAACTATGTGGCGTGTTGTTGTTTGGACGTGACATTCCAATTTAGATGGTCGGTAGAATCCATGGGATGCAATTAGAGGCGTTAATACCAGTTGGTTTCTATTGAATTTTTATGTGATCCATCTTTATATCAAATCATAATCTCCTTTCCGCTAGGGTTTGACTTCCTAGGCAAGGGCAAGATCTTCGACGAGCTTAATTACCCTTTGATTTTAGTAGACACATAATATTTCATACTTAATAATAATTCTAAAGATTTTTTTCTATAAATAGATTTGATATAAATTTGATTTGTTTTTCATGATAGAGGTATTAGTCCACATATACCACTCTTTTGGTTACCTATGGAATGTGAAAAGGGAAGCATTCGAAGATAAGTGAGATACACATACTTTTCCCTTGGGCATTGCACGATTCAATTAAGGTCGTCAATTTTAAGGAAATTAAGGTGCGCTGGCCTTGAGAGAAACCACACGATAAGGTTTACCGTGATATGGCAGTGCCACGTCATTTTATATGGTCCCTGTTCCTTCCACTGTGGGTTGTATCTTGGACGTAAGGTTTTTATCTTGTAGGTAGGGCACATTATAACTTAGTACGACATGATCGTTGCATTTATGACAAGTTTGTGGTTTGGAGGTAAGGGTCATTGTAATTGGGTGATTGTAATTGGGTGATTGAGACCTGGTAAAATATCAATGTTTTTGTGTATTATTTATGATAAGTTTTGTTTTATAATTGGTTCACAAGAGGTATTATATGATTTCATGCTTTGGTTTATTATGGGTGGACTTTGGTTATATTATATAGGGATTTTGTAGTTCGGAATTTTGATTAGAATATTGTTAATTATATTATATTATGTTTATTTAAAGTATATTATAATAATTATATAATTTAAATAGTTGAAAAAAAGAGTTCAAATAGGAGTTAGGAGTTGTGTGCTTTCATGAGGGGGTTGGATATTGGGTTTCCTTCTTTATTTCTATGTAATATTGGGTTATTTAATAGCTAAACATCATCACATTGATTGATATTTATGCAATTTTTTTGGTTTTTCAATTTGAAAAGATCATATAATAAATTTATAAAATAGAAATCATATTTATTAGTATTAATTTTACTATATTATATTTATTTAAAGCATATTTAAAATTTATTATGGAAGAAAATTTTAGTATAATAATTGAAATTTATCTTTTATATGATGTTTATATATATTTACTAAAAATGCAATAATTTTTCTTATATAAATAAATAATTATCTTATAATTCAATACATAAAACAAAAATTATGTTTATTAGTATTAATTTTACTAAATTATATTTATTCAAAGTATTTTAAAAATTTATTATGGAGAAAATTTGTTATTATGCCTGCCATAATAGGTAAACTTGTTAAATAATTTCCAATATAATAAAGTCAAACTTTATAAATCATTTTTGTATTTTTTGTAAAAATTTTAATTAGTATTTATCTCTAATATTATTGGTCCTGAAATTGAACATGTTATTAGAGCATGTCTCATAACTTGTGATATAATATTTATGGCACAATAAATACATAACTTTACAAATAAGCCTTTGCTTGTCAAGAGACTAAAAAGTTTGATACACACCATGCAATATAAAAGAGAGTGGTTTTCCACTCCAATATACACGAGAGAGTACAACACTTCCATAAACGAAATTAAAATTATTCTTACATATGTAAGCATTCCTTTGGCCCACTCTTGTCTACTTTTGCAAATTAAACCATAATGGCATTCTAATATGTACTAACCGCCCCAGTTAAGGAAGGGACTAAATGATCCATGTACTAAAATTGTCGTTATAAGTTGGGATGATTGACCACAATTCAAACTTTTAATAGTCTATTTAATAACCTTAGCTAAATTTTTTATTTGACCTCACGAGGAATAGAATGGTTCCACGTAGTTTTCCAAGAGGCCATTTCACTATAATGAAATGAAATTTTAATGTCCACGAGACTAAAAATAGTTTATGGGACAACGAGTTCCCTATTTTTCGCCTTTTGCATTTCAGTCCTTTTCTTATTCAAATTGATGATGAGATGGCCTAACGTTCCAACAATCCCATCGTTGAAAAGACAATGCCAAGAAACTAATGCTAACATATTCCCATAGCTTTCTCTATTGTCTTTGAAAGCATTACATTCCAAAATGAAATGTTTTTTTTTTTTTTTTTTCCCCTGATTCCACTGCCGCAAACGTGCAAAATGTACACACTCATTCTTCCCAAGCTTCTTTAGGCCTTTTCCACCATCCTGTTTCACACCGAAGATGATGCGAGTGGTTCTTAATTAAGCAATAAGAACCTTTTCTCTCAACGGAGTGTTAGCTCCAATGTACTCTTTTGTTGGAGATCATACGTAGGGTTGAATTCTTCAATGTAGTACTTCTTCTTTCTACCCAACTCCTTTCCCCGTACCTGTTTACGAAACTTCTCCATAACAAAAGTCTTTAGCTCCTTGCTATTTGTGGGACAAGCATTGAGGTAGATATCCCATTTTTGCATCCATGTGTAGTTTTGTCTCATCCATGTTTTATTTCTTTCACTCATGCCTTCCTTGAAGATAAAATTAGGCCATATACCTAATCCCATTTGCTCAATTCTTTTTAGATATCTTATGAGTCGCACCATAGAAATTGCTTCGAGGGGAGTTGCTCCTATTTCACTCAACATTATCTTTTTATTTTGAACTTGCTAATGATCAAGCGTTTTTTGATTTTCTCAATTTGCTTCCATTTTGAGACAGGGGTGCTGCTAGCCCATAATTCACACCCATATAGCATCAAAGGACAAACTAGGAGTCCAAAAAGCACTTTAAGCGTTTTCCAATCACATAACTTTGCCTCTCTACATCTGTTTTGAAGAGCATATAATGCTTTCCACCCACCTAAGATTATCTTCTTTCTGCAACCCTCCTAATTAAGTTTGTTATTGAAATCAATCCCAAGGTATTTGTACTTACTTCTTCAAGAATGTTGTCTTCAAAGAAGAACGTATGCTAACTCTACTTCCTTTTATTAGAGAAAATCATTATCTTGGTCTTGCTAATATTGACTTGCATCCCCACTGCTCTACAAAAATGCTCAAGAGAATATAGGTGCATCTGCAATCCATGGGACGATTTAGAAATTAATACAAGATCATCAACATATAAAAGAAGCTTTATCACAAACTTCCCCAACCGAACACCATCCCCACCTTGCAGATTTAGCCACTCTTCTAGTTTATCAATATATAAACCAAAGAGAGTAGGGGATAGAGGGAAACCTTACTTGAATCCAATGTCACTTCTAAAGCTTTCTGAAATACCTGTTGAGGTTATAATTTTGACTTTCACCTCTTCATAAAGTCTATGGACAAAAACTATATAGTGCAAAGGAATTTCAAGTTCTTCCATTCTATGCCACAACTTATCTCTAGGGACTATGTCAAATGCCTTTTTGAAGTCAACAAAACAACATAATACTTCTTCTTTATCCCCCCAAACCTTTTCAATAATGTGTCTCAACGTGATGTTGTGATCCACTGTAGAATGCTTCAGCCTACAACCTGCTTGTCCTTTTGCCCTCTTTTCTTTTACTTCTGCCCACTTGCGGATTCTATTTTCTACCATGTTGCCAAAAACATTTGCAAAAAAAGGATTGATCATAATGGTTCTATAATTGGACGGATTATTAATGTCTCCACTTTTAAGAAGGGGTATTGATAAGCTAGTTGTCCAGTCTCTTGGGAAACCTTGTTGAATGATGTTGTTGAATATTTCCATGATGTGCGGTGCAAGAGTGTTCCTTCCCCATTTTAGATACTCTGCTTGAAGTTCAAGCAAGTCTTTTTCCTTTCCTATTTTTAGCTTCTTAATTCCAATCTCCACCTCCTGTAATATGAAGAGCTTTGTAGTTGTGTTGAGCCTCGGGGGAGGCCCGGCCTCTAATTATTTCTCATAGAGTTGTCTTTCTTATTCAAACCATTGATTGGATGTAATATTGTTTCAATTTGATTCTTCCTTGGTTGAAGTTCCCGCCAGAAAAGCTTTGGGTTATTCTTGCCTAGATATATTAACTCTTCTCGACTTGTTTGCATGAACTCATATTTTTTCCCTTTTAGTATCTGCTTATATAACTTTACATTCATCTTCTCCTTGCCCGTCTTTTTCAAGGTTCTCTTTTCCATTTTTCATTCCTCATCAAACCAAGCATTAACAGGAAAACAATTTGATTCTGATTTCCTATTTTTTGCTCTTTTGCACTTCTCAAGTGCCCTTTGAATTATATTTGTTAAGTTATGACTATTCAAACTTTGGAAATCAGTTTTCTCTTTCTGAATTAATATCTCCAACATTGTCTTGAAGATAGTACATTTTTCTTGTGTCAGAAGAATTTTGCCCCTTGGTAGTGATTGCCAAGAGCATTGGGTTTTTCTCTTATGCTGCATTTATTCTACCCGTGATAAATTCATATAAATTGGGTTATGGTCTAATTTTAAGTCCCAATTATGCTCTCCAATCTTAACTTCATTTATCTTTTCTATCAAGCTTTGTGAACAAAACACATAATCAACGACACTTGCCCCATTGTAAGTGTTGCAAGTGAAGTTCCCAGACCTCTTCCATCTATCCAGACCATTGCAAATAATTAAGTTGAAAGACCCACACAATGTAAGAAATTCCTCTACAAAATGATTGCTAACTTTGTCATCTTTTGAACATCTCACCAATTGGGATTTTCCTCTTCAGTGATCCAAATAGGATTATGATCCTCTTTGCAACAAAGAATACTAGATTTATGATTTTTTGTTCAAGTAGCATTAAAATCACCCACTAAATGCACTTCTCACTACTGATAGTACGCGAAAGTATCTTGCTTTAAAGCTGCATATAGATCCTTGCTATCTAGCCCCTTATTTTTGTAAGTTTTTGAGACTTGAGGGGAAAAATAACATGCTGCAATTCTTATGTGATTCTCATTCTCTGATATTTTGAACAATAAATATTGTTTATTTTCATCTTCTTTCATCAACTGAATGTGGATCAAGTGAGCTTCAAAGATGTTTTTTCTCTTCCACCACATTCCACTTCATTTCCTTTGTCCATTATTAATTTCAAGCTTAAATGATCAATAAGATTAGTTAAAATTTCTTTGAGATTGTATATAATGTCTAACTTGCTATGTTTTCATGATTTCGTTGTTGTAGTACTTTTTTACTACACCTAGCTACAGAATGCAGACATTCTGTAGCTAGTTGCCGATTCTGCAGCTGTCTTCATGTCTACGCAGGTTCCAGGTGTCATCTCAGGGAAAAACACATATGGTCGTATTCCACATCATTCCCTCATCATTTTTTTCTCCCCACGAAGTCTGAGTTAAAGTATCAAAGCGGTTATGCACGTAGAAGAGAGGCAGTTTCCTATCAAAACACGGACTCTACAGATGTCCGCAGTAAAGCACAAGACTGTTAATAAGAGTTTTAATTTGATTAGGAATGGGAAAGACACTTATCCCTGTTTTTCTCAAGAAGTAGTTATGTAATTTCATTATAAGTATGACTCGGGAGACCGAGAAACTGTTGGTTAGATTTTGTTTTTGTTGCTAGATTTTGGAAGGCCGTAAATACTCTGTTTTGAAGAATTTCTCCTTTAATGAAAGAGACATCATTTTATTGCATGAGCTGAGTCAATCTTGAGTAGATCCGCGTGCTGATCTGGTGGTAGAGGGCCCCTACTGCCCGTGAAGCGTTATGCATTTGGTTTAGATAAGTAGCCGTAGCTTTGTTTCATTCTCAATTTAAATAGTTTTCTGAACTTTTCTTACAGTTGATACTACAGTTTAGCTTTGTTCTCATGAAGTATTCCAAAAGATCACTAATCCGGAATGAGGCATAATTGTAGCAATTTAGAACTTTACGTTTTTTTGTGTTCAATTGTAATTAGTTGTTACAGCTAGTCCTATTCTCATTGATCTCTTCCAAAATATCACTAACTCTGGATAAGGCTTAGTTGTAGTGTTTTGGTTTACTTGCGTATTGTTATGTTTTTATGCCCATTTGCACTGAATGATACAGCCAGACTTGTTTGTACAAACTATTCCAAAATATCACTCATCTTGAACAAGACAGGGCTGTAGTATTTCATAGAATTAGTTGCATTTTAGCTCAGTCAATACTCCGGAGGTAGATGTCATTCTAGTTTAATTCTGTCACAATATTCCAAGCTTGATAATGGTACTCTAGTTTAACTCTGTTCACTGTATTAGTATCATTCTAGTTCAGTTCCAATTCATTTCAAGTTAGATAATAACACTCTAGTTTAGTCTTAGTTCACTGTATTAGCATTCTAGTTTAGTTGTTATCCATTGCATTTTAAATTGTATTAGTTGTTAAATTTAGATACCACGGTCTTCATTATCTACAAAACTTCCTTTGTTCTAACTTCATATTAATACATCATCATCTGGACAGAAGCTAGTAATATCAGTTTAAGGCCTTGAGTATTTTGCAACCTTTTTACAATTTCACAAACAAGCATTTTCTCAAAGACTATTCTAAAAAGAAATCTATAACTTTTGAATGAGGCCTAGTAGTGCTAAATTGAGTTGCAGAATAGAATTAGAAGTTAGTTTAGAGTATAAATCTTATTGTGCTACAAATGTTATTTTCCAATTATGTTCCAATAAACCTTTAACCATGAATGAGATGTTGTAACATTGTAAGTTGATTGTTGACTTAGGAAAACCTCAATTGCACTAAAAACTTATCCTTTTCTCAAGCTATTCCAACATATCTCTAAATGAATGAATTGGATGAGTTCATGATATGGGTTACTGAGTTCATGTTGTGATTTGTTTCTTTGCTATGAGTCCTTATCAAGATTTGCATTTTCTGTCCTTTAGTGCACACCTAGTTTAGAATAGTTTCACTCTATTTTAGTGTAAACTTCTTAGCTCTTTTTCAACATAAAAACCATAAAACCAAAAACATCATAAAAACATTAAACACAATGTAGTGAGAAAAAAATACCTAGGCACATATATTGCACCACACTTCAGCAATTTACTAGGCCTGGTTGACAATTAATGACCTCAATTTAGGAACACTAAGTTGCGCACAACGTGACTACCTTTTTTGTATCCGCAAAAAAAATAAGTATTCCCCCATACCCTTTGCCATTTTCTACTACCTTGTTCCAAAACTCTAACTTCAAATAACCGTCAAACACAGGAGTTTTTCAACCATCATGTTCATGAGTTTCCATGAGACAAATTATGCCTCTACCTTCCGCAATAGGCCTTAACCCCGGTCCCCTCCTCCAAGGGTAGCCTCTACAATTCCAACAAACTAAACTTAGGTAGACCTGGGTAGGATTTGACTGCTATGCAGTTTGACACACAAGATTCAAATTTTAATCTTTTCCACTTTCCATCCATGTTTCTCTTGTTGCTTTCCTCCCTATTATTGAATTCTTCATTTTTTCTTTACTTCCATCTTGCTGCCCTGTTTTGTCCTGATTCCCAAACACTGCAATAGTTGCTTTACCATTGTACAACCATGTCCTTTTCCCTTCATTTCTTGCTGCCCTAATTTTCTTTACTTCTTCCATTCTCTCCTCTTGTTGTTTGTTGGTTAAATATTCATCTAGGAAGAAGTGTGAGCCTTTAAGAGTTTCTTTTTTCTCAGGAGATGGTGTTTGTCTTGCATGGTTTCCATGGTGACCTTTATGGGATAATGCCTCTCTTCTCATATATTCCCCGCCCTCCTTGCTTGGAAAATTTTCCCTTTCTAATGTAGTTTCTCTTTCAGAAAGTCCCTTGTCAAATTGAGGGTACTTTCATTCCTCCCATAATCTCTTATTCCCCTGACAATAAAGTTTGTTTCCCTGTCTTTTCTCTCTTTGTGTTCTCTTTCTTGTGCTCTACGAGCACTTGCATCTTCTTCTTCCCCCGTCCATATGTAACCAATAGCGTCTTCAACTCTATCTTTGGTTTCTTTTGGATCATCATCCCTGTTGTTCTTTTTTGTATTCTCTTTTGAAAGATATGTTTGTTGAGATACTTGTGTATTTACCTGAGTTGCTTTAGAAATTATCACATCCTTGTTTGTTGCCCTTGATCCTGTCATGGTTTGCCACGCTATCTTCATGCTTTGCCATTCTTCTTTTCTTGTCTCTAGAGCCTCTTGTAACATTGTTACCTGTTCTTTTAAAATTCTATTACCTTCCATTAAACACCGATTTGCAAATGTGATCTCTAAATTTTTGTGGTCCCTTTCCTATTCTTTGGCTTCCAAAATATCCAGCCTTGTCCTGGTCCTCATCATTTCTTCGACATAGAGATCTGATGACCAAGTAAGAGGTGTGGATGTGGGACTATAAATGGTTGACTCTTTTTTTTTTTTTGCTGCTCTTATTTATTTTCTTTCTATGGCATTGTTTTCTTTTTATTTGTCTTTGTCCTTGTTCCCATTTGAGGCGAGCAATCCTATGCCTTAAAATGCCCTGATACCGCTTTGCATTTACCCAAATCCACTTTCCTATTTTGTCTGTTGAAACAATTTTGACTTGACCTAAATGATTGGTTTCCACAGAACCTTGTATTTCCCTGCCAGTTTCAACATTTGCTATTGATTTTATTTCCATTTTAAGATGAGAAAATCCTCCCGAGAAAAAAAGCCTCGAACATAAAATACACTTTTCAACAGAGATTAAATTCGACCAAGAATTAGTCGCATCAACTTGTGAGTAAATTTTTGTGAGAACCAACGAACTTACTACTCCGCAGAAACTCATACCTTTACGCGCACCTAACTTTCGTAAAAACCATAAAAGCCCGCATTCAATTTTTTCAGCTGCTATGGTATAGTTTGAATATCTACCCGTGAGGCATTCAATGGTTCTCTATGCATGAGTTGGGAACGTAAAACATGTCTTCGTAGAGTGCTTATGCCTCTACGTCGACAAAAAATCGGCATCTAATTATTACTCCTGCTGGAAGTTTGAAACAAGAAACAAAGTGGAAAGTGGCATCCAAAAAACAATTAATCCTTGATCCTGCTGAAAAATTAAGCACCTAAGTTCACTAGAGGGGCCCAAACAGTATTTTAGAATGTTTATTTTTAGAATGGTGAGAATATTCTAAAATTAGTAGGAGACTAATTCTAGATGGTTGAGCAAATTCTATTTTTAGATGCATGGGAGAAATATATTTATAGATCGCATATCTAAAAATAGACTGCATGTCGATTATTATCAGCCCTTAATAATAATCAAATAATAAATAATAACTTATTCTTTTGAAGCACTTGATTCAGTGAACATATGTGGCACACCAGGGGGCTGAAGGAATTACGCAATTCCTAGGGTGGTTGGTGACTCATGCATGGAGGACTTCGTTATAACTGATTGTGGCAGAGTTGTAACAAATTTTGAAGAGTAGTTATGGGAGTTGTTATTTAGTTTAACTCAGTTAAGTGAGTTAAACTCAGTTGTGCTAGTTGTAAATAAAGATACACTAGTGAAATATGAGTGAATTAATTATTTAATTAATTCACAAGTAGTGTCTTACTTTCAACTGAAGAAATACAACAAGCTAACTACGGTATGTCGATCCAAGTGGAGACCCAAATATGAGAGATAGGTGAAAGGGTGTGTTTCATCTCAAGTACATGACATCTAATGCATCCACACACACATTGGAGATGCTTATGAGGATTGCGCAGTCAAGGCCGTGTCTCCATCATTCATTCGAGGTGATTGTTCACAGGGGTTGCGTAGTGGAGGTAAAAGTTGTCGTGGAGAAGAAAATTAGTGCATATATATGAAAATTCTCGTACAATGTTGTGATACGATTTATTAAAAATCGAAAGAGAGCTCTATGAGTTGAGCTTTGTATGAGATTGTTTCATGATTCCATGATATAAATAATATATGATAGTTGGGGTTTTTAGCTTTAATATTTCCCGGTAAAACATTTTGTTATGTGCAATTGATTTTTCTTCATATGTTTGCAATTGGCGATTTAATTTCCGCAAAGAATTGAGTAGAAGGATTTTGTATTTAACAGTGGATTTAATGGTTAGATCAGGGGAGTATGGTAATATACATGTTATTGTATTAATTTCTACATGTAGGACGATAAAGTTGTTAATCACTGGAGATTGCACGATCGAAGCGTTGTTGAGTTTGGTGTTAGTGGAGAAATTCGAATTCTGTTTAACAATTTTCGAAAGTGACAATGACTGTGGGCATCACTCACAAAGCAATATTATATCACGTGCGTTCATATTAAAATCATAAAATATTATATTGGGTATATAACTAGGGGTGAGTGGATTTTTATTTATTATATAAAAATAATAAATAATTTGAGGTATTTTTTTTTAAATTTTTTTGGGCCAAGCGGGTTAGGGTAGGTCGTGGGAAGGACAAAGAGCGCAGAGGAGGTGGGAGGAGTGGGTTAGGGAGGAAAACGCGCGGAGGAGCTTACTGGTTTGTGAGAGGGTGTGAGAGGGTTAGAAAGAAAGAAGCTTCGGCCTTTGGCTGGTAGCACCAGGAAGCGATGGACATGTTTCTATTTTCTACTTTTGAAAGACTTTTGATAATAAAATATATAAGCCCAAATTTCTGAACGGTCACAGCAGAACAGATTCAAGGAGGATATCAATTAGGTTGAATAGTGATCGCAAAGTATTGATATCATCCTATGCTTCAATACGATATTTGAGAAAGGGTTTAAAAGCAGAGCCTTGACTGCAACCAAGGTAATTCCTTTGCAGCAGAATTTGAATAGAGCACAAGAGAAATCCACGAGAAATTGCGTGGAGGAGAGTTATTCGAGTCTGTGAGAGGGTCAGGGAATCCATAGGAAATTGCGTAGAGGAGAGATATTAGACTTGGAGACCGCCAAAAATATTCGACCTACAACGAAAGTCTGGTATTGGGTGCCCTTGTAGTGCTCTCATCATTTCATTTCATGTTGCAGGGAAGAGTTTATATATATTTTTACAAAGAGCGGTATCGGGTAAGTGCTCAGCCTCAAAGAAGAAATTGGAAAATTCCATCTGCCTAAGTAGCAAGTAGATGGAGTAAAGGTAAATAGCGATGTTCAGCCCCCCCAACCTGGGGCATTTATGCTAATTCATTCCAAGAGGTTGAATAGTCCAGCCATAGTGCCACCAAAAATAAAAAATCTTAGAGAAGTGGGCTTGGGCCTCGCAGAGGTAGGTTAAGCTCCAGGGGAAAGGGTAATTGATCCTCCCTTCAGTGAAAGCAAGAACCTGTTTATTTGAACTTATTCATGTGCAAGTCGAGCGACATCCTATTGCTGCACATGATGCACTCATCTTAGTTTTTATGATTAAACTAGGAAAATATATTTAAATGCAAAGAATAGTGTCCATCTAGCGCTACATTAATGTTGAAACGCACCAGAGCTTTATGACTTTGTTCACTGCATATACTTTAAGTCGTCAAAAAGCTGAAATCTATACTACAGTGGAGAACAAGGTAATATTCTTTTCAGTATATGTATCATTGCCAATAACCAAGAACTTCAAATGTAGTGGATGGATATTATTTCTCAAAAGATTGATATGATGTTTATAGCCATTTTCATATTTTCATGGGTTTTGTTTTCATTTTCTTTTTAACCTACTCAGGCCAAAAAAGTCTATAGAACTTTCACAACTATTCATTGGCTTATTGAGAATCTTGATGCTAGTTTTCCTAGTATGTTGATGTTCTCATTTCTAGGAAGCTAAGAAATAAGTATCATAGGTTGTCTTGAGTCTGTAATGTATGTTGTTGTAGGAAGCCATCTCATAGTTACAAGGAGATAGTCTGCAATTATATATTTATAGCATAGTTGAATTAATTTTTTCCCTCGAGGTATGTTATTCAATATTATTTCTATTACATAGTTCAAATAAATCCTAACTATATGTTTTTTTCAATACCAGGTAACATTGTCTTGAATCCTTGGACTTACGAGGGCTGGCTTCAAATCAATTAGGTCAGTGTCTTTCAGTGTACGTCATCCTTCAATTATGTATAGAGAAGTGTTTCCTTCAAAATATCTAAGTCCTTCACAGACAAAGGTAAGAGTATAGAGAACTGTCTCCTTCAGAAAAATATGAATCCTTCTAGGAATCACATATTTACAAAGATAATTCCTCAGTAACTTCATGCTCAGACTTGGTCTTTCTTTAGTGTAATTCGTCCTTCCTTCAAGCAATATCAGAACACCATATCTCTAAATCCTCCACTAACTTGAGCCACATAGAAGAGCTTAGACTATTGGTCATAGAGATGGTCTCGGATGTCACCACATAATTATTCAATAGAGATTTCGAACAAGCCTCAACTTTGTTACATTTCCTCAAAGATAAAAATATTCAAACTAGTTTCTTTAATTTTGGATCACGGGACCTTCCACAGAGGCTTGAAATTCCATGCTTGGGCTTGATATATTGCGTGGATTGACTTCATATTTGCATAAAAATACTATCACAGAGAGTTCGGATCACTTACCTGAAAAAGTTCAGATCACAGAGGAAAGTCGGATGCCACAGGGAACTCAAATGCCTCAAAATTTGCTTCATTAATGCAAATTCAATAATTCTATAGTTTATAGCTCAGATTTCATTAGACATAGATTTTTGGTCATATCTTACTGTAATAAACCTTACATGATCCCACAGGTATATGATCTCAGATTTTCAAATTTCTACATAAACTAGGTGCCTCAGGTCCTTTATACAATAGAGATAGGTAGCTCGCATAATAGAGTATACATATCACAGAGAGGCTCAAATAGCATCACAGAGATGGACTGTAATCATAACAACAGACCACAAACTTATATACCATAGAATTCAGCTCACTTGATACCACAAAGCTCACATATTTTCACAAAGAATATTTGACACAAAACTTACATATTTCCACAGTAACTAGATGCCATAGGAGCTCATAAAATAGGGATAACAAGATGCCACAGTTGGGTTGGAATGCTACTGAGATAGTAGTTTGGAATTTGGATGTCGCATGAAGCTCTTAGGATCAGATCCCTTTACTTCCTTGGATTAGTATAGACTTTGAACCCTTTGTATAATCTCTGCATTGGATAACATGAATAAAGAGATGTCATTTTTATCATGAGCTTCTCTAGACAACACGTCTACTATACACTTTAAATATTCTGTCTCATGTACAATGTCAAAATCAAAATTATGTAACCAAAGAACCAATTTCTGTACATGGGTATGTCTGTCAGTTAGCAAGTTGTTATTTTTTAACATTCCTACAAAAATATTTAAATCTGTTCTACTAGGTATTTTAACAGGATTTAGGTATAGCTTGAAATGCAAAATGGTCTTTTTGACAGCTAGCAATTCTTTGTGACTAGATGGATAGTTCAATTCTGCTCCTTTAAAAGTGTCAGAAGCATAGCCACAAATTTCTTCTTTTCCTTCAGGTTCTTCTAGCAATACTCTTCCCCATGCATTCTGTGAGGCATATGTTTCTATCATATATCTACCCTTATTAGTAGGTAGAGAGAGAAGTGGCAGGGACTAGACGTTTTGTTTAATATTCTTGATGCTTGTTGTCATTTCTTCTGTCCATGATGGAGGATTTTTCTTTAGTATATCAGAGGCTTGCCCTTTGTAGAAAGGTTTGATATAATTTAGGCTTCCTAAAGACCTCTGCAATTTGGTTTTATCTAATATATAGTATGGGTAATTCTTGAAGATCTTCAGTTAATGTTCTTGGAGAAGAATATGTCCTGTTGCTATTCTATATCCCAAAAATTCAATTTCTGTCTTTCCTATCTCCATTTTTGTTGCAGAAAGTACCAATTCATGTTGAAATACCAGATCATAAAATTACATTTTTATTTTATTTATTTTGTTTCATCACTATTGATGCCACTTTTATAAATGTTTCTTAATTGTGACAATATATATAGTAGTGACCTCCTTAAATATAGAGTGCCCTTTGATACCTGCTACGAAGATGAAATTTCTCTATTGAATCTCCCATGGAATGTGATGTAGAGTATGCTCCCCTTCCTCTTAGCATTAATTAGGATAGTGGAGATCAATAGAAAAAATGACTTGAGATAAAAAAAATTGATATCTATACCCTATGTAGATTTTGAATTTAAGGTCTTCTATTATGGTGTCTGCATGAGAAACTTGCTCATGCTTCTGCATGCTTTGAACTATATGCATGTGATTTTATTCTTTAATTGATGAAGATATGATTATATTACGTTATTACTTAGTTCTAGTCTTATCCTCACAGCAACATGTCTGTGACTTCATCTCCTTTATTTGGACACGCTGCAACACTCAATTATCTATGTTCGATATTCTTATATGGTTTGAGAAAATATGGTTTGTTGTACCATTTCAGTATCAGAGCATACTTGTCACTGGTGTGGTACGATAGTAGCATTTGTTCACCACCATGAACTGTACGTGTTTCCACATTTTTGTTTAATAATTTTATTGTAAGATATAGAGTTTTGGAGCCATTTATTATTTTACATCAATTCTATGAGTTCACTGTAACATTCTACTAATAACTATTTTGAAAATAGTTACAAAGACCTCCAATACGATTATGTGCAATCTTATCTATCACTAAAAATATGGGTGAGCCTGTCAATGTTCTTCTATGCACTTTATATGGTTCCATCAATTGATTTTTTATCAATTGAGTATTTTATCTTAGATTTTTCTACAACTCGTAGTACATGCTCTTTGAGGCACCTCTTCATTCTCTCACGGTCTACTGTAAACCAAGAATAGGTCCTCCTTTTCATATCAGCCCTCTTTTCCCCTCCTCGTTCCTCTCATCCTATAAATTCCTCAAGAAACGTGCCCATAGGGTTTCCATTGCAAAGGGCATGCTTCCTCAGCTTAAGTGTTAGGTATTACACCAAAAATTATTGGGACTTGTACCAACCCTTATCAGACTTTTTCCTCTAAAACCATGCCACGTGGATGACGTATACAACAGAGACCCAGAGAAAATAATAACTAGTGGAAAACTTAACATTTTGTCAACCTTAACAGTGGAAATCCATTGATTGTCTTGGCCAATGCCTTATTCTTCCATGAAATAATGCAAATTCAAGGTGTGCAGGAAAGTAGAGAAACAAAATGGCCACCTATGAAAATGCCAACAATTAAAGATATTTATTATGTACCATATTTCCAGCAATGTAATTTTAGCCATTGGACATAGTTGATCCTTTGCTATGGAGCTTTGGATTTATGGAGCATGCTTCCTTTGGCTTAAAGGAAATGTATCTATCCCACCAAAATGTCACTGCTACCTGAATTTCCCCAGGACTTAGATCCATTCTCACTAACCTCATTCCTTTGAAACTTATACCATGCTGATGAGACAAACTACAACTAAAATGGTACCTATTAGACAGGTTTACGCTCTGTACCTCAACGGTGAAACAAAATTCCAAGTTGGCATGGCTAGATTTCATATTTTTCAATAAACATATTGCAAATTCAATGTCTCTACAGAGAAGTCAAATGGGTAATGTCTGAAAATTCCAAAGAAAAAGATAATCATTATGTACCATCTAGGAAACTAATTTTACTCACTGGAAGTAGTTGATCCATTGATATATAGTCTGGGTATATGGAGTGACCCTGATACTCATGCTCAATCCAATTTACTGCTTTATCTTAAATTGCCTTACACATTTCATTCATAGACCCATAATACCATAATGAAATCATCTCATGACGTGAAAAGCTCTACAAATAAGGTTTAAGGTCTATTTTGTTCTTTGTTGAATGTCAATTATTACCATATTCATGTTCTAAATTTCAATTCTATCACTATCTTAAATTCATCTCAATCTTAGTTTTATTAAGCATTGAGCGAGATAAAAAAAAAACTGGAGCTTTAATCTTTTTAATACTTAATAGATTGGGGTTAAGATGAATTTACAATAGTTTATTTTGTTCCTATATTATTTTTTATTATTGTAGTATACCTTTTTAATGTTTTCATTTCTATTATTATAATAGGATTTTGTTTGTTCACCTTTACATGGCAGATTTCAACTTTCATTTTGATCAAAGTCATATTATATTATGTCCATATTAAAATGTTGAATGCAGCTGGCTTCTATTGATGCAATTATTAAAAATTACAATTTCTAACAATAGGTGGATGCCCCTTTGGCATGGTGTTGCAAGTTTAACAGTCATCTAAAAGCTTTCTAACAAGTAATAGAAAATGATTTGAAACGCCCCCAATTTGATGGAAAATCTTGGAACTTTATAGATCGAGTTAGCTTGTGATATGGTAGCCAACATTTATATCGTCTTCTTTGGCCACAAAGGGGAGACACTTGTGGGTTATGTATTTACTATGTTATGAAAATAATAGTACCACGTCTACATTTTATATGCATGGGATAACTGCTTCAATGTGCACAAGAAACCTGAATTTCCTGACGGGATGTACCTTGAACTTTAACTGTCAATGAATTGGTGCCATTATCACTGCAAGAAAAACACCTAAACTTGACACTGCTCCAGAATTTTCAGATTGCTAAACACCATTTCCACAACTTTTTATTGAGTTTTTGAGGCTCAGAGTTCTATCATAGCTCATGCTTATTAAGCACCCACAGTCTCACTGTGGTTTGGGAAGTCCTCATTAGTCGCTTACCCTGGTAGGTCCACACAGTCTAGTTACAAAGATGTTGATTTTTGAGTCCATCTGTGCAGGATGCCTCACCTCCAGCACAATATATGATTGTGGGACACAGTTGCTGATGTTAATACCTCGTTCAGGTGTGACCATGCTAATCGAGTAAACAATTTTAGTTGATGCCACAAATGATATTTTGTCCAAACATGTTGGATAAATATCTTACGTGAGTTCAACTAAACATGTCTACCTATTACATGCACAAGTCAGGTGCCACAAAATCATATGCACTTTCTTAAGTATAATGGTCTTTGAAGAATGCATCCATTTCAAACGAGGGAATAAGCCCAGTAAAAAGTGTGAACTGAAATACATGCTAATTGATAGAATTGAGCACAGAAGATAGGCGGACAACAATGCTAACTTCCAACAACATTTTTGTGAAATAGATGAGGATAGGATCATGAACAAAGAAATAAAAGACTCTGGTCACCCCTGGCTAAGGAAATCACATGAGATCACAGAAGGATGAACACAAATTCATGCCAAACCATGGCTGAAAACAATTGGATCAATATTTGACACCAAGAAGGTACACATTAATTGAAAGATAACACTTTAACTTACAAGTGATATGGATACCATGTCAACAATGAAATAAACTAAAGCAATCAACAGTTTAAATATATCCTAAAATTAGTTGAAGATCAGACAATGAAGCAGCAATTAAGGTTGTCCACGCATGAGTAGAAGGTTGTCATGATTAAGTGCAGTGCACTATTTGGAATTTAAAAATGGAATAGTGATTAGTTAATGCCCAATTTGAAATCTGCATTTGTACACCACATCTTGCATTATAGACCTTGGAATAAGACATTTATTATCTTTATTTATATTATCCTTAAACAAAGAGTGGGATGTAGAAGTATTTGTAGGGCTTTAATGCATCTGTTTAGTAGGTGTCTTTTGTGGTTTCCAGTTAGTATATAATCTGGGTAGCGTACTATTTATGTTGCCTAGACTATTTCTTTTATCAAATTTTCATGGCAGATGTTGTTTGTAGATGGTTATCTTTAATGTTCTCTTGAGAATTAGAAAAAAAGTGAGCATGATTTAGAAGATAGGTACTTTGAAATTAAATAGTTACTAGTTTGTCTCTTGCCAGGTAGAGCATTTTGAAAGAAAAGATTATGTATAAGAAAAAGATGAGGACGAAGATGCAGATTCTTCAGAGAGATGAGGAGTATACTGGGCGTAGCTGTAGAGCTAGATGCAAAATTACAAGATATTTACATTCTGGTAAAGAAGCAAAAAGTGTCTCTACACATCAAAAGAGAGGTAGGATAATATCAGATGACGTGCAATATTCTAGCCAAGATATAGATGAAGACAGTGATGAAGACTTTAATCGAAAATCGAGGAAGGTTACATCACTTCGTAAAAGGGGTGGGAGTCGACAAAATGCTTTTGGGAACGGAGATGTTCGTTCAAGTGAACTGCGGACTTCAAGTATATCAATTCGAAAAATATCATATGCTGAAAGTGAACAAAGTGAAGATGAATAAGAGGAGAGGGCCAAGAAATGGGTCAAGGTTTATGTCAAACATACCTTGAAATAGTGATAGTGTTCAGTATGGATTTTCTACAAAAACTTTAAGAAATTTGAAATTGTTACATTTGTGAATGTCATCTAGTTTAAATAATTGGACAATTATGGAAATTTAAGGATATTGTTGTCTCTAGCTTGTTGACTATTGTAGGCTCATTAAGCCATAAAATAGTAAACTATAACATTTTTAAAATATTATTTGTGCCAAGATGTCTTGTAATATTGTTTTATATTGGTTGCTTTAGAATGTAGTGTGACAATCATTGTTGGAAATATAATGATTATATGTTAATATTGTCTGTGTGTCAAGCTGCTTTGGTATGGGGTTCATACACCAACGTGGGTTCATACTATTTCAGATTGGTCGCTTTAGAATATGTGTGATGTCATTCAAGCACATCTTGTTAAGTCTTGTAGAACAATTATAGTTACTTTTATTTTAAATTTATCTTAAATAGTAATGAAACATTTGCATTTGAATTGATTTTCCAAATACATCCCTAATTGATAGGTATAAGAGGGTCAGTTAATTTTCGGTTGTTTTTTATCAAGGCCCTTACAAATTGTTATATTTAAGAACTTGTAAGCGTTTTATTCATGTCTATTGTATCAAAATAAATTCATATAAAAAATATAAAAATAATTCTTCATTTGTTCTATTTAAGAACTGACATATGTGTAATTGTTATCTAATATATCAAAATAAATCTTACTTTTCAGTCTTTGGTGCTCCAATAAATTTTCTTTAAATGATTTTTTTAGTGATGAGTGGGAGTGATCTTCTTTTTACTATCCTCGTTTGTGATTATCGTGTTTTGTAATTTTTCTATTAGCACTGGCAGAAGTGAAGTGATTTCCAGTTTCATGTTGCTTTATTTTAGTTACCAAAATCTAACAACTATATATAAACTAGCATTGATCCACCTTAACATTGGATCTGTTGTGTTTTTTTGAATATATCTAGGATTAGGATGTATCTATGATACTTGTTCTAGTGGCCAGTTATCAAAATTCAAATGGAATGTATTACATATTTTTAGTTTCTTTGGTTTACCATATTTAGTAAGGACACAATTTATGCTAGGAAAAGTCCTGTATTTGTCAATGCACATGTTTGACATTAAATTTTTTTATCAATCGCTGTAGATTTCGATAGAAGAGGCTGAGGAAGATGATGCTGATGCAATTGAGAGAGTATTGTGGCATCAACACATAGGAATGCCCAAAGCAGACTGGCAGAAAAATGAAAGCCTGTGCTGGTTGTCCTGAACATGACATTGGATGGGGAGCTAGATTGGAGTGAAATGGAGTTCTTGATTAAGTGGAAACGACAGTCATATATGCATTTTCAATGGAAATATCTGTTTGAGCTTCAACATGTAAGTTGTAAATCAATTGTCAGATAGAGAGGGTTATTTCAAATTTATGATTTATAGATAACTCTTACCCTTGCTTTCTGGCTAAGAAGCTTTGATTTAGAATCATCATTTTTGTAGTTTAGTCACATGCAAATTTTGGTAAACAAGACATTCAATAGATAGACATCTTTCAGATTAATCTTTAGACAGATAACCAAATCATAACAATGTGATTAATCCTAAAGACATGCTCTATCTACTTTATGAATCACAAAAGTATTAGATCTAACAAGCCATTCATTGTGATGATTATACAGTTGAGTGGATTCAAAAGAGTGTTAAACTATATGAGGAAGGTGGAGGAGGAACGAAACCATATGAGGGCACTTTCACGAGAAGAGGTATGTTACTGTCTAATTTTCTGTAAAGCATTGGAAAGCTCTGAATGGTAAAAAATGAGCCCAATCACGAAGGCTTAAAGGGGAAAACCTTCTTTTTAGTCATCTAATTTTCATCATGATGCTCTATTGTTTTACTCTTTTGGAGCATTTACAGTCCTTGCTTCATCATTCATTTTTTCTAAATTAAATTTTAGCTAAAACTTTGCTACTCAATTGTTGAATTATTCCTATGTGATTGCATTTACAGGAAGAGGTCCATGATGTCTGCAAGGAAATGGAGCTAGATATTCTCACTCAATATAGATAGGTAGTTCCTGGATATTGGAATAACTTGTATAATCTAACTTGCTATCGTAAGAAAGCTTTATTTTCAGCATTAGTTATTTGATTATTTGAATTAATCAAAAATTTACATGGCATCTGTGAATAGGTTGAGAGGGTCTTTGCAGACAGAACAACAAAGATTGATTCTAACAATGAGGTCCAGGAATATCAAGTTAAGTGAAAGGGGCTCTAATTTGTTGAAGCAACCTGGTATATTAATTGTTATGCATTGTGATTCTAGTAGTATGAATGCTTTTTAAATTAGTAAAATAAAATTATATTATGCTACCTTAATTTAGTCCTTCAATATAATCAAACAGGTTACAAAATGTCTAATCAAACTTGAATATATTTATGCTAGAAGCGTTTTCTTTGCGGGCTTGGGTGAGCCTGTTCGCCCCAGCCAATAAAAAGTCTTCTTTATCATCTCTCCAACGAATTAAAATCTCACACATGTTGGATGGCTATTGGCTATTTCAACGCATTACGTAGAACTTGTCGTTAAGTAAAACTGTATTGCGTTATCTTCCACGTCGAACTCACCGTTAAGTCAAACTGTATTGCGTTATCTTCCATGCTGAGCTGTAAGTCCAAGTGGGATAGTAAGAATTTGTAGTCCAAGTAGTCCATCTCTTCATTCATAAGGAAATTGCAACATATCTTCCAGAAGGTAATTTGAACGACTTCAATCCTTAATCTAACTGTTTGCTATGATATTGAGTTAGTATTTAGTCATTTTAGTGACACTAATCTTCACTAGACTGATCATAAGGATAAACAATGGAGATCAACAAATGTGCTACTCCCCATTTAGTTTCGGGTATAATATTATTATTAATATAATTTTCCTTCCCTGGAGCTTCTCAAGCATAGTCAAAAAGTGACTATGATACATTGATGGCATTCAAGGCTTCAGCTGATTCAAACAACAAACTTAGCTCTTGGAAAACCAGGGAACCATGCACAAGAAAATGATGGATTGGTGTCATCTGTCTAAACAATATGGTTATTCGGCTTGTGCTGTGGAGCCTTGACCTCACTGGTCCCATAGACTCCTTAACTGATTTAGACCATATTTGCATCTTAAGCCTCAAGGGGAATTCGTTAAATGGCACCCTATCTGACTTATCAAAGTGGAGAAGCATTAAATTAATGTTTCTCTCATACAACCAATTATGTGGTCCACTGCCTTCATCTATTTCACTGTTAGATCGGCTCTGGAGATTAGATGTTTCAAACAATAATTTAACTGGCGAGATACAATTTTCTTTGAATTTTCTTAGCCATTTGCTCACTCTGAGACTGGAAAACAATCTATTTTCTGGTACTATCACAGCCTTGAACATGACCAGTCTTCAAGACTTTAATGTTTCTGGTAATCAGTTCACAGGGGCGATCCATAGATCTTTGTCCAAGTTTCCTGATTCGACATTTGAAAGGAATTTATTTCTTTGTGGCAATCCCTTGCCAAGTTGTAAGAGCATAATCAATAATCCTAACACTCCAGGAGGCATTTGTGAATTCCAGCCCTGTGACGCAACATCCAAGTATTGTGCCCTCAAATCCAAGTTCAAAGCCTGAGATGGAACAAAGTACAAAGAAAAGCATAAAACATTAAGCAGGGGTGTTGTTATTTCCTTTGTGGTTTGAGAATTTGCAGTGTTATTACTAATTGCCTGTGTTTTACTTTGTTATTACTGGATAAATTACTCTCGAAAAATGATGGATGAGAATCATGGAAAGAGATTAGAAACAAAGAATATTTTTTATTCTTCAAGCCCATATCCCCAGCAATCAAGTGCTGCAAAGAGGGGTAAACTAGTTTTCTTTGAGGGAACTCGACAATTTGAGTTGGAGGATCTTCTGCGTGCTTCCGCTAAAATGCTTGGGAAGGGTAGCTTTGGAATTACATATAAAGTTGTGTTGGAATATGCTAATGTTGTTGCTATGTTGAAGGATGTGCATAGTCTAGGGAGAAGATATTTTGAACAACGTATGGAACTCTTAGGAAGGCTGCGGCATTTGAATCTAGTGAGATTAAAGACTTATTACTATGCAAAAGGTGAGAAGTTACGATGAGAATTTACTTGTTTATGATTATATGGCAAATGGAAGTCTATACTCCCTTCTGCATGGTATGTTCATTGCGTTTCTTATTTCCTTTTTAGTTCTAGTCCCCCATTTCCTTATTGATTATTATATGTTATCGGTATAAAAAGATGGAGGTTGGTTTTCATAATTTAAAATATTTCATGAAGATGATTGTTTGTTCTTATTTCACTGGAAACTGGATATGATGCCATTTTGATTATTGAATGTTATCACATGTTTAGTTGTGTCTTTTTATCTTTGATCCTATATCAAACCTTCAAATGCAACTCCAATGTAAGTTCGAATCATAGAACTGTGCCTGGAAATTGATCCTCTTTTACCAATTTTAAATTCATTTCTCTGTTGTGATGTTGCAGGCAATCATGGTCCTGGGAGAACTCGTCTTGACTGGACAACTAGAATGAAAATAGAGTTGGGTGTAGCCTGTGGTTTGACCTTCATTCACCACTCATGTAAATCACCCAAGCTGGTCCATGGGAATATCAAGTCTTCCAATGTTTTGTCAGATAAGAGTGGAAATGCTTGTATCTCAAACTTTAGTCTTGTTGTGCTTATTAGTCTTGCATCTACTGCATCAAGAGCTGCGGGATACAAGGCTCCAGAACAGGCTGAGACAAGAAATATATCTCAAAAAGCATATGTATATAGTTTTGGAGTGCTACTCCTAAAGATTCTTACTAGGAAAGCCCATGTTCAGCTACATGCACCGAATGAAAGCATAGATCTTCCCAAGTGGGTACAGTCTGTTGTGAGGGAAGAATGTACAGCCGAGGTATTTGATCTAGAGCTCATGAGGTACAAGAACATCGATGAGGAAATGGTGGGCATGCTTCAAATCTCAATGGTATGTGTGTCAGTGTCCCCTGAGCAACACCTGAAGACAAGTCATGTTGTGAAGATGATTGAAGAAATAAGAGGAGAAAAATCTCCTATGAATGAATCCTTCGATTCGCTATCTCAATCTCCTTCGATGTCCAAGGACATAGGAACTACAAGTCATTAGCCACAGAATGTGTCAAACTATGAAAGTGATCAATTGTAGATGCTCAGACTATGTCGGTTTAGAAACTGGCCAAAAAGGGTATCATCAAGGTGTTGCAAGAGTGGAAAAATTGTGAACAGAAGCAGTTAAAAATTCAAATGTTATCTTGATTTTTAGTGTACACTTTGTAAGCAGTTAAAGCTATTAAGATTCATTTCCCTGTCTAAAAACATAAAAAATGGCAGCGGACTGTATAGTGTCAAGCTTTTCTGGAGTGGGTATGATATTGTGTGTGTCCTACAACTAATACAACTTTTGATGTTATTACTAGTTGTCCTAGGTATGTTATGTTAGCCACCTATAAAATTTGTTATATCAAAAGGTGGCTAAGACTTTTTGAGCCTTCAAGGAACAAATTTTATTACTAAATTTTTTTGGCTCTTGAAGACTGTTGAAGGCCTCCTGCCTCTGTCCTCAAATCTTCACTACCGTGCCTATTCCCCTTTCAGAATCCTGCTGATTCCCAAGAAAGAATACTGCTGCAAGACCCTTTTTCCCCTTTTCCCTTTTTTCCAAATATAACCTCATTTTCTATCCCTCTATTTTCCATGAAAATCCCTCATTTTCATGTTTTTCCCATTCCCCCTTCATCAAAATCACTTTTATAAGGTTTAAAGACTCCTTCTTTGCCTTATCAGAACCCCCAATTTCCTTGGAAAATCATTCAAAAACCATAAAAATCACATTTTTATGGTGTGGACTTAAGCCCCCTCGGGCTAAGTCTTAAGCCCCCTCCTCCATGTAACCCGCGGCCCCGCAGACGGGCGCCTAGCCACATAATACATATCCCACCCTGAAAATATTAAAAACCTTATGTTATTTTCGAAAATTTGGGTTTTGTAATTATTTTATAATTTTCCGTCGGTTCCAAATTTTAGACGATCTCCACTGTCGATCTGATCTGCAGATCGACGGTGTGGAGTCCGTCTCCCCGGTGGTCCCCACATTCCACTCACCTTTCCAAAAACCGCGCGATATTCATCGCACCGCCTTTGGGCGACGATGGTTTTTTCTCGATCGCCAACGATTCCACTCATCGGTTGACGCGTGGCCTAGGAACTGTTCATAAAACTGCCTTCCATCGTGCGTTAATGTTCGGACATGGACCCCGCACGATATCGGTGTCCACCGTCCGATCTGGGGCGGGTCATCCAACAGTTATCGCTCACCGAAGATGCCTGACAGTTAACCGGACTACGGCACGACATCCAATTAATCTCCGCTTTCATCGCCCATTTCCGTCGTCCAGTCAACATTTCCCGTTTTGAATTTCCATTTTCCGCTCCCGACCGTCGATCTCTACGTGATCGACGACTCTGATTTAAACAAATCTTCCGCCTTCTCTATCACTTCTCCTGATCAATCCTGACCGTTGGATGATGCCATCCAACGACCACGCTTCCCCCATGTTTCCTCCACAGCAATAAACCTATATATGCAGGATTTTTTAATATTTATTTGTATTTTTCAGGGTTTAAATGGTTTTCTCGCCATTTTTGAAGAAAATTCAAGGGCAGAGGATGACGATCTTCCTGCCTTCGATTCACCAAAGAAAATCATCACAGGGTGTTAAAAACACATTTTCATCAATCATTCATGAAGCATTGATGCCAAATAACCCTGCACAGCCTTGTACATCAGCAAAAACCATGAATCGGGCGCAGTCAGAGAGTATCTGTGACGAAGACCAAAATTTATTAGGACAGAGGATGGAAGACATATTTCCAGGGATCACGGCTAAGAATGTTTATCAAAAGCCTAATCCCCGATTTAAAACACAGTTTAAAGAAGATCTTAAGGGTTTTATCAACAGGAGCGCTTCCACCGCCACATCTGAGGCAAATTAATTCCTCCCAGCTACTAAAATGCCGCCTGTACCTCAAAATATTCAATCAGAGGCCGAATTTATTGATCAGGATCAGATATTTGTCTCAAAACGCAGCCAAAGAGGAAACACTTCCAAGGAAATTAATGACAGACATCTGCAGAGTTACTTCGATGCTACACAAAGCCTCAAAGGTCAACAAAAGCTCCCACCAAGCTTAAAATTTATGTAAAACATTTAATACAGAGTGCACCCATGTAAGTTTCTTCATTGAGCCCCTCAAAGGCCAAGAAGCCATTAAATCTGTATTAATTGTAATTGGAGATCTTTTATCAGATCTCACCTCCTCATTCTTCTATATATACTTCTGCAGAAGATGAGTGAGGGGTTGGTTGCAAAACCTTGATATACACTTGAGCTTAAATTTCTGATTGTAAATAGTGTTCACTGGCTCTTGGAGCTCTTCCTGTAATAGATAAGTTAGGATGATATGTGTAGATGGTTGCTAAACTAAAGAACTGGAATTAAAGATGTAACTGGTTTGGAGCATCAATACAAGCTTATTTATGGGATCCTGGTCTATGTTGACGGTGATGTTTCTCTAATTGTAACTTGTTATTTTGTTTATGTTTTCACTGTGTTTCATATTCTCTTATAAAGAACAACATGCATAGAGTTAGGACCTACTGTACAACAGTAACCTTCTCTGACTGAAAATCTTTATATATATGTTCTCTTCCAATCTGTGTTATTTAGGAATGATTTAATTCAGTTTAAGCATAGGAATGCTGGCGTTCCCTCATCTTATTGCCTTAGCTGAATGTTATTCTTAAATGTTATTTTCAGTATATGTTTTGTGAAGATGAACTGAGGAAGATATGGTGAGCCCTGGTCCCAATTTTATCCCCACAATTATCTGGATGTTTCCCTTGGAATGTGTTAAAAGCTGGCTAGTTTAAAAGTACTTACCAGATCTTAGACCATTCTGTGTTATCTTTGTGTTTGTCTTGAAAGTAACCAAGTAAAGCAAAGCTAGGAGAGGATTTGTGGTGAGCCCGGCCCGCTACTTTATGCTCCAAAAGTTTCCTTCAAGTTTCCCTTGGTTTTAAAATGTTTTCTATTGAAAGTGTATCAAAGGCTGGCTAGCTTAAAAGTACTTACCAGATCCTAGTTTGCTTTTATGTTTTTCTTGAGTCTATGTCAAAGGCTGGCTAGTTTAGAAGTACTTACCAAATCCTGGACTGCTCCTTATTCTGCATCTGTTTATTTCTCCTTATTGTATCATTTCATTCCATAAATCAAACTTCAAAGAGATCCTTAGACATAGATGACTTGCACCATGGACCACTCTTGCCTCTTGCTATTCCAATTAAACCCTATTATGACTCCATAGCCCAATGGACTAAAACCTGCAATTATCTATCTTTTTGGTCGAAGATTACTCTCATTACTTGCAACTTCTCACCTTTGAAACTCTTTGCAGTTAGGAATTTCCACCTCAAACAGTAATCATGCTCAACCATCCAAAAAACAAACAAACCGTTGACCTTCATAACTAGCCTAATGTCATTACCCCAAACTTCAAAGACAAATCCATCTTTGCACTTATTAGAGTGATCCCTCTCCAGATTCAGGAGGGCTAGATCCTAGAATCCTAAAGTTGGTTGAAATAATGTTTCTTTTACAGTTTTAGTCTCACCAATCTGCTAAAATTACAGATTCCTAACATTTTTGGCAACTCCACTGGGGAACTACTAGATAACCCCTGGTTTTATGAAAATTATTCTGTTTGCCAGCTGAGCCACCATTACCTAACATTTCTGGTGACTCTGCTGGGGAAAATTTTTCTGAGTTAATAAAAGTTCAAAAACACCTTAAAACTCTAGATAACCCCTGGTTTTATGAAAATTATTCTGTTTTCCAGCTGAGCCACCAACACCTAACATTTCTAGAAAATCCGCTGGGGAACATTTTTCTGAGTTAATAAAAGTTCAAAAACACCTTAAAACTCTAGATAACCCTTGGTTTTATGAAAATTATTCTGTTTGCCAGCTGAGCCACCAGCACCCAACATTTCTGGCGACTCCGCTGGGGAACTACTTCCCTTAAACACTTCATAAAACTTTGAGAGTAAAAGCAGCCTTTTCAAGCACTACCAAAGAATGGTAATCATGATAAAACTTGTTTGAATCAGTGACGAATTAGGTAAACCCTAGGATTCTATTAAGACTTTATCTAACCTTGAAAGATCAGCTGTCTTAGACATATGAGTAAACTGTCTTTGTCTCATAACCGTAGCTAATTTTTGAACAAAGTTAGGATATTCTTAGAAACCGCACAATTGAAAAAGAACTCATAAAACCTAAAAATATTTCAGATTGGTATTCATTGAACATGGTGGTGGACCATAAAACCTTTTATCTTTGAAAAGAGCTAAAAAATTCCACTTGGTGACTCCACAATCCTTAACAGACTTTAAGACTCCACTAGGAAGAACCCTTATCATTGTAATATCTCTCAAACTTAGTTAGAGGACTGAAGGATTAAAAATTTTGTAAACAGACTAGTTAACTTCTCAAAGATTGTCATACCTGGTTGAACTTTTCTTGTTTATTTGGGTCTGAAAAACACAGCATAGTGGCTCCTAGAAAGATTCACACTAGAGCCTATCCTAACCCTGATCCACCTGAGTTAGTTGATAACCCAGAAATTATCCTTAGGAAGTCTCCTAGGATTGAATTATCAACTATTTTCAGGTCACCCTTGAGAGCTAATTTAGTCCCTGAAAATCTTTTAGCTCTACAACAATCACAAGTTGACTTAGTAAATCCTTTTAGAACTAGGTCTCTTGGTGACTTAGATCAGTTAGATTCTGAGTCTTCACTTTCATCTCCTGAAACAAGTGAAGATACTGGCAGTAGAGAAACAACACCTCCTGATTTGCATTTCCTTCACAATTTAGGTGTCTCTCATCCAAGATCAGCTGAGCAATCTATTCTTGGTCCATCCACTTCTGCTCACCCTACATCCACTGTTCAAACCACCCCACTTCAGCCCACTTTCCCTCTTGTTAATCCACCTCTTGTAAATCCCCCCCCACCACATATCATGACAACATGGTATGCTCCCTTAGTCCTTCCTGCACCATTAGTCAATCTTCCACAAAACTATCAGTCCAAAATTCCATTATATGATGCTAGCAATGTTACAACTGCATCGTAACATGTGGATAAGATGAATGAATACTTTGACAGAAATGAAATTGATGATGATTCTGTCAATATTAGGTTATTTGCTCAGAGCTTGGGGGGAGAAGTAAGAAAATGGTTCAAAGTTTTAGCCCCCCATAGTATTAATGATCTCCAAGCCTTCCATCAAACATTCTTAAACAAATGGGAAGTGAAGAAAAACCCTCTCTAAGTCCTTTCTGACTACAAGAACCTCCATAGAAACACTGGGGAAAGTGTGCAAGCTTATTGCACTAGATTCAATAGTGTGTTTAATGCACTTTCCCTAGAACTAAAACCTCCACAGGGCTCAGATTTAAACAAGTTTCCTGAAGGGTTTGACCCTGAGATGGCCTATCAGCTGAGAGAGAGAGATTTTGCAACTCTTGAAGATATGCAAAGAGGTTCTCTTTCTGTGGAAGTCAACTTAATGGAAAAGAGAGCGAGAATGAAAAATGAAAAGAGAGTGTCTTTTAGAGAGGAGTCTGCACCTTCTACTTCTAACTCAAAGATGGAAAAAATGATGGAAGAAATGATGAAAGAAATGAGCATAATTAAGAACGCACAAGCAAGCCAAAACCAAAATGCTCCTCAAAATAGAAATCAAAACCAGAATCAGAATTTTAGAAGGAACCAACCTCCAAACAGGCCTAGGGAAGATGATCAGCAAATCACTCCTCCCTTTCATCAAAACTATGTAAGTGAGGTTGAGGAAACAGATGAAATAGCAGAGGAGGATGATATCAACATGCTGGGGATAGACAATGATGACTGTGAGATTCATTATGATAGAAAACAAGGTCTATACACACCTTATGATGAAAGAAGAGATGATGATGAGAATTATTATCAAGATATGGAAAATTTCATCATAGAACCTCAAAAAGAATATGACCTTAGAAGCAAAACCAGTCAACATACCCCCAACAACAAAACCTCTGATAAATCTTCACAAAACAACACTACAACCAAGCCTAGAGTTTTCAAACAAAAGGACAAAATAGTGGTTGTAAATTCTGGTAATGATAAAGAGAAAGACACTCAAAACAAAGAAAAACAGAGTGCAGACATTAGCAGTACTAACAATTCAGCTAGTACTCCTGTGAAAACAATTTTTTCAAGTGTAAATAAAACAAATAAGCAAGCTGATATTTTTGATAGAATGACAGCTAATAAGGCTAAAACTAGCACTGTAAAGAGTCAAATTCCTTTCTGCCTGGAGAAGGAAATTTCAAAGATCAAAATCTCTGTTCCCTTGACTAAGTTAGCTACCCAACATGTATATAGAACCCAAATTTTGAAGGCTCTAACATTGAAGAAAATGAGGACACAGTCAATCTTAATGATGACCAACCAGATCTGATTTTTGGTCCTAAGATTGAAGGTAGATATCAAGAGGGACCTGTTCCTCCCTTTTATGTGAGCTTAAATGTTCATGACAAAATTTTTCACAACGCTATGCATGATTCTGGGGCTTCCCATAACTTAATGAAAAAAGATGTAATGGAGAGCCTGGGTTTAGAAATCACCAGACCTTACAAAGACCTTTACTCTTTTGATTCCAACAGAGTAAAATGTTTAGGATTAATCAAAGAACTCTGTGTTAACTTAGCCCAAATTCCAGCCAAATGTTTAGTCATGGATGTTGTTGTGGCTGATTTTCCCCCAAAGTATGGAATGTTACTATCAAGATCTTGGGGGGCTAAGTTACAGGGGACTATGCAAATGGACATGACTTATGCAACTATCTCTGTTTTCAATCAGAATAGAAGACTTTATAGGGAGTCCCATATGAAATACACAGTTACAAGTCAAGACAGACCACAAAACTCTCCTATGTATTCTGTAAATAGAGGCCTTGATTCTTTTATCATGTTTAATGAGGAAACACTTGGTGAAAAAGTCACTTTAATAGGATTAATGGCCGATAGGGAGGAAGAGGCAAACACCACAGAACTGTCAAAACAATTTGCTGAACCGTTAAGCATTAGCAAACTAAACAAAGGTCTTAAACTACAAGTCATGCATCCTTTGCTTTTAAACATTGAGAGTCAAGAAAGCGGTCCTCAATCCAATAATATATCTGAGGAAATGAAACAAATTCAACTGAGTGTTGATACTCAAGAACAAACGGAAAGCACAGTAGTTGAAGATGACGTTCACCAAACAGATGAAACTGAAACTAGTCCTCTGTGGAGTATGTATTTTGAAGGATCCTACACTAGAACTAATGCTGGTGCAGGTGTCTGGATTTCCAACACTAAAAATAACCACACAGAAAGCATTTCCTGTAGATTAAATTTTCAGTGTTCCAATAACATAGCAGAATATGAATCCCTTCTCTTAGGCTTACATTTATTGAAAAAGTTAGGAGCCAGAAGAATTAATGTGTATGGGGATTCAGAGTTAGTCATTAGGCAAGTCAATGGGGAATATAACTCAAATCATCCCAGACTTAGGGCCTACCGAAACGATGTCATGGACCTTTTGAAAACATTTGAGGAGTCCAAACTGCTTTTTGTCCCAAGAAAAAGAAATATTGTGGCCCAAAATTTAGCCTTTGCAGCTAGGACATGCTTGACGCCATATGAAACTAAAAACTGCACAACTGAGATAAAGTTTAGACCAGATGTACCTGATAATGAAAAGTATTGGCAGGTGTTTGACAATGATAAACAAATAGAAGACTTCATGCAATTCAGAAATGAATTTGAACTACACAGTTCGGACTTAGATTATGATACAGACTGTAGTGCAGAAAATTTCCTTGGTGAAGAAGAACCATCTCCTGAACCTGTTGATATTAACCTGCTGTCAAGAAAACTAAAAAAAAAACAAAATTGGATGTAGAGTTCAAAACAGATGAGTTAGAAACTCTACACTCTAAAGATGAAAGTTTGCCAAGCGGTCTAGCGCCTTTAGAAGAGTTGTTTGATCTTAACGATGTGGCCAAAAAGCCAAAACTAGAACCTATAGAGACTGAAGTAGAAGAGTGCAATATAGGAAGTGAACTTAAACCTATGATGATTGAACTATCTAAAACTTTACCAGCTCACATTAAACTTAAATACATAGAGCTGTTTAAAGAGTTTTCTGATGTTTTTGCATGGAGTTACGAAGATCTTAAATCCTATGACACTGAAATAATACAGCAAAAAATTCCCCTCAAAGAAAACCAAAAACCATTCAAACAGAAACTGTGCAGAATAAACCCTGTTCAGTTACCTTTGGTTTAGAAGGAGATCATGAAAATGTATGAATCTAGTATTATTGTCCCTATTAGATATTCTGAATGGGTGTTTAATCTAGTGTCAGTTAGGAAGAAAACTAGAGAAATCAGGCTTTGTATAGACTTTAGAGACTTAAACAAAGCTTCCTTGAAAGACAACTACCCTTTACCTAAGATGGATCATATTTTACAAAGGGTGGTAGGGTCTAGAAGAATTTCTTTGCTAGATGGCTATTCAGGGTACAATAAGATCTTAGTTCACCCTGCTGATCATTTAAAGACAACCTTTACTACACCATGGGGCACTTTCATGTATGTGAAAATGCCCTTTGGTCTAATGAATGCTGGAGCAACTTTTCAAAGAGCCATGGACATAGCATTCTCGGAAGAACTGGGTTTCTTCATCATTATATACCTTGATGATGTCACTGTGTTTTCAAAAGCAAATGAAGAGAACTTAGAACATTTAAGAATTTTTTTTGAGAAATGCAGAAAGTTTGGAATATCCTTAAACCCTAAGAAGACACTATTCGGTCTCCAAGAAGGTAAACTTCTTGGGAACATTATTTCTGAGGAGGGTATTAAGATATATCCAAGGATGATTGAGGCCATATTGCAAATCTCTCATCCCCGGAACATCAAGGAGTTGCAATCTTTCATTGGAAAGATTAACTTTTTGAGAAGGTTCATCCCCAACTTGGCTGAGCTCCTTAGGAATATCACAAAAATGTTAAAGAAGGAGAAAGGGGTAAAATGGACCTTGGAAGCAAAGAAGTCCTTTGAACTGGTGAAACAAGTGTTAATCAAAACACCGGTTCTTATAAGTCCTGATTTTTCAAAAGATTTTTTTATTTTTTCATTTGCATCAGAACATACCATAGCTGCTGTCCTTTTACAGAAAAAACTACAAGGACAAGAGCAGCCTATTTCATTCTTTAAAAAGGCATTTAGGGATGCCCCTCTGAAGTACAACATCATGGAGAAGCAAGCTTTTGCTTTGGTTAAAGCTTTAAAAGACTTCAAAGTATACATTCTTCACTCACACATCATTGCCTTTGTCCCAAACTCAGTTGTTAAGGAAATTCTAACACAGGACCTAGATGGTAAAAGAGGTAAGTGGATTGTTGTTATCCTTGAATATTATTTAGAGATAAAACCCACTAAACTCATCAAAGGCCAAGGTCTAGCTAGATTAATGGCTGAATCCAATTTTGAAGTTCTTGATATCAATATGATTAATGCTTTGGATGACCAAGAAGAACTCTCAACTCCTATTGTTGAAGATCATTTTATGAATTCTCCTTTGTATGCTGATACTGTTTATGTTTTGTTTAATTTGAATACACCTCTTGGTTTGACAAAAACAAAGGCAAGGTTCCTAAAGTTAAAAGCTGTAAACTATTGCATTATTGATAGATGTCTTTACTAGAAAAATGCAAGTGGTCTATTGCTTAAATGTTTGCCTGAGTTTGATGCAGAGAAGGTTAAATACCAGTTCCATGAAGGAGAGTGTGGAGGTCATTTGTATTGGAAGACAACAGGCAACAAAATTTTGAGGGCTGGTTTCTATTGGCCTACTCTTTTTCATGATGTGCACAAGATGATCCTAGCCTGTCATAAATGTCAACTTTTTGAAGGCAAAAGAAAAATGCTACCCCTACCTCTGCATCCAATCACTGTTGAAGCCCCATTTCAACAGTGGGAACTTGACTTCATAGGAGAAATCCATCCCCCATATTTTGCCCACCATAGATGGATTCTCACTGCCACAGAATATTTCACTAAGTGGATAGAAGCCATAGCTTGTAAACAGGCCAATGATTTAGTTATCATAAAATTTATGGAGACTAACATTCTCTCCAGGTTTGGCTGTCCTACCAAGATTATCACTAATAATGCAGCAGCATTTGGATAGAACAAGATGGTTTATTTCTGTCACAGATATCAGATAACATTGGGGCATTCCACGCCCTATTACCCTCAAGGTAATGGACTTGCAGAATCCTCAAACAAAATTTTAGTGAACATAATCAAGAAACTGTTGGAATACAACAAAAAGTCTTGGCACACAAAGCTAGTTCATGCATTGTGGGCTGACAGATTGACTTTGAAGAAATCCATTGGCATGTCACCTTTTCAGCTGGTGTATGGTACTGATGCAATTTTTCTAAACAACCTTGGTGTACCAGTAATGAAGTTGATTCAAGAGTTTCAAACTGAAGATAATGACATGATCAAAAGAATAAATCAGACCATCCATCTTCAGAAAACAAGAGAGGAAGTTTATAACAAAGCATTGCAGAAACATATCAACATTAAAAAGCTTTTTGACAGAAGAACAAAGGCCAAAAATTTCAAAATTGGGGACCAAGTTTTAAAGTGGGACTCAAGAAGGGAAGAAAAGGGCAAGCATGGAAAATTTGACAACTTATGGCTTGGCCCTTACTCTATTCACTCAACTGCTGGTAACAATGCATTTTTCTTGCAGGAGTTGAATGGAGCAGAGTTGTTTGGGGGTCCTGTCAATGGCAGGATGCTTAAGCATTACTTCTCTTGATCAATGTTCTGTTCCAAAAGCCTTTTTATCTTTTTTCCACTATAAATATTTCATCCACCATTGCATTCAAAGTTGTAAAAATCAAAAATAAAAAAACAATGAAAAGAAAGAAAAGAGGGCAGATTGTGAAAACAAGAAAGGTATATCCCCATACCAAAAAAGAGAAACAAATTCTGAAAGTGTGCAAGCTTAAATGCCTCTCCTACAAAACACACTTCTAGTTAGTCAAACAACCTAATCTTGACTAATTAGTTTTAAATTTTCTGCTGATAGGATAGTGAATTCGATTTGCCAAACTGTTTAATCTTGGCTTATCAGTAGATAGATTAGGATAGAAATCAAAGGTTCAAACATGTTCAAAATCTGAACCTAAGTTTCCAAAGAGAGATGAATCAAATCTGTTTTATTTTTCTGAGTCAAAAAAGATGTAAATCTGGTTCTAATTAGCTCAAAATCTGAACCAGAGAGCAAAGGAGGAACAACTCAAACAAAAGTCAAAACAGAGTTGTTAAAAAGATGAAGGAAGTGCTTTCAAATTTTCAGATCCTAAGCCTTCCATTTTGATTTAATTTTTTGTAAAATAAATGTGTATGTGCAGCCTGTTTTTATGCCATATATCACAGCAAGTCAAACAGCTTAATCTTGACTTGACTGTTTTTAAATTTATGTCTTAGAATTTAGAGAATAAAAATCTGTTGGACAGTTTAATCCCAACAGATAGTAGAATAGGTAGAGAAGCATCTGAACTCAACTGTTTAATCTGAGTTCAGGGAGAAATAAGAAGTAGAATTATATTAGTTTTATGCTTTTAAAAGAATAAAATGTTGAGAAAAGAGTTTTCCAATCCAAGTGCACTCTAATGAAGAAAAAATGTTAGCTTAGTAGGATTGGGTAGGTAGAAATATTGTATTGATGAAGGTCCATTGCTTTCATGACTACTAATATGTTTTCAAAGCACATCATCCACAGAAAGGAAGGGCAGCCCAATGGACCAGGCACAGGTCAGCCTCCCAGAGAACATAATGGACTGGGCACAGGTCAGCCTCCCAGAGAACATAATGGATCAGGCACAGGTCGGCCTCCCAGAGAATGCAGGTCTGAAGTTCTTGATGCCTTCAAGAAGGCACCATCCCCAAGTGGAGCCATTGTTAGCCACCGATAAAATTTATTATATCAAAAGGTGGCTAAGAATTTTTGAGCCTTCAAGGAAAAAATTTTATTACTAAAAATTGTTGGCTCTTGAAGACTGTTGAAGGCCTCCTGCCTCTGTCCTCAAATCTTCACTACTGTGCCTATTCCCCTTTCAGAATCCTGTTGATTCCCAAGAAAGAATACTGCTGCAAGACCCTTTTTCCCCTTTTCCCTTTTTTCCAAAGCTAACCTCATTTTCTATCCCTCTATTTTCCATGAAAATCCCTCATTTTCATGTTTTTCCCATTCCCCCTTCATCAAAATCACTTTTATAAGGTTTAAAGACTCCTTATTTGCCTTATCGGAACCCCCAATTTCCTTGGAAAATCATTCAAAAACCATAAAAATCACATTTTTATGGTGTGGAATTAAGCCCCCTCGAGCTAAGTCTTAAGCCCCCTCCTCCATGTAACCCGCGGCCCCACAGACGGGCACCTAGCCACATAATACATATCCCGCCCCGAAAATATTAAAAACCTCATGTTATTTTCGAAACTTTGGGTTTTGTAATTATTTTATAATTTTCCGCCGGTTCCAAATTTCAGCCGATCTCCACCATCGATATGATCTGCAGATCGACGGTGCAGAGTTCGTCTCCCTGGTGGTCCCCACATTCCACTCACCTTTCCAAAAACCACGCGGTATTCATCGCACTGCCTTTGGGCGACGACGGTTTTTTCCCGATCGGCAGCGATTCCACTCATCGGTTGACGCGTGGCCTAGGCACTGTTCATAAAACCGCCATCCATCGCACGTTAATGTTCGGACGTGGACCCCGCGCGATATTGTTGTCCATCGTCCAATTTGGGGCAGGTCATCCAACGGCTATCGCTCACCGAAGATGCCCGACAGTTAACCGGGCTATGGTGCAGCATCCAATTAATCTATGCTGTCGATCTAATCTGCAGATCGACGATTCGTATTTCATCGCCCATTTCCATCGCCCAGTCAACATTTCCCATTTTGACTTTCCATTTTCCGCTCCCGACTGTCGATCTTTGTGCGATCGACGGCTCTGATTTAAACAAATCTTTCGCCTTCTCTATCACTTCTCCTGATCAATCTTGACCGTTGGATGATGGCATCCAACGAACACGCTTCCCCCACGTTTCCTCCGTAGCAATAAACCTATATATGCAGGATTTTTTAATATTTGTTTGTATTTTGCAGGGTTTAAATGGTTTTCTTTCCATTTTTGAAGAAACTTCGAGGGCAGAGGATGACGATCTTCCTGCCTTCGATTCACCAAAGAAAATCATCACAGGGTGTTAAAAACACATTTTCATCAATCGTTCATGAAGCATTGATGCCACATAACCCTGCGCAGCCCTGTACATCAGCAAAAACCATGAATTGGGCGCAGTCAGAGAGTATCAGTGACGAAGACCAAAATTTATCAGGACAGAGAATGGAAGGCATATTTCTGGGGATCACGGCTAAGAATGTTTATCAAAGCCTAATCCCCGATTTAAAACACAGTTTAAAGAAGATCTTAAGGGTTTTATCAACAGGAGCACTTCCACCGCCACATTTGAGGCAAATTGATTCCTCCCAGCTACTAAAATTCCACCTGCACCTCAAAATATTCAATCAGAGGCCTAATTTATTGATCGGGATCAGATATTTGTCTCAAAACGTAGCCAAAGAGGAAACGCTGCCAAGGAAATTAATGACAGACATCTACAAAGTTACTTCGACGCTACACAGAGCCTCAAAGGTCAACAAAAGCTCCCACCGAGCTTAAACTTTATGTGAAACATTTAATACATATTGCACCCATCTAAGTTTCTTCATTGAGCCCCTCAAAGGCCAAGAAGCCATTAAATCTGTATTAATTGTAATTGGAGATCTTTTATCAGATCTCACCTCCTCATTCTTCTATATATACTTTTGCAGAAGATGAGTGAGGGGTTGGTTGCAGAACTTTGATATACACTTGAGCTTAAATTTCTGATTGTAAATAGTGTTCACTGGCTCTTGGAGCTCTGCTTGTAATAGATAAGTTAGGCTGAGATGTGTAGATGGTTGCTAAAATAAAGCACTGGACTTAAAGCTGTAACTGGTTTGGAGCATCAATACAAGCCGATTTATGGGATCCTGGTCTATGTTGACGGTGATGTTTCTCTAATTGTAACTTGTTATTTTGTTTCTGTTTTCACTGTGTTTCATATTCTCTTATAAAGAAAAACATGCATAGAAGTAGGACCTACTATACAACAGTAACCTTCTCTGACTGAAAATCTTTATATATATGTTTTCTTCCAATCTGTGTTATTTAGGAATGATTTAATTCAGTTTAAGCATAGGAATGCTGGCATTCCCTCATCTTATTGCCTTAGCTGAATGTTATTCTTAAATGTTATTTTCAGTATATGTTTTTGTTAAGATGAACTGAGGAAGATATGGTGAGCCTTGGTCCCAGTTTTATCCCCACAACTATCTGGATGTTTCCCTTGGAATGTGTTAAAAGCTGGCTAGTTTAAAAGTACTTACCAGATCTTAGGCCATTCTGTGTTATCTTTGTGTTTGTCTTGAAAGTAACCAAGTAAAGCAGAGCTAGGAGAGGATTTGTGGTGAGCCCGACCCGCTAGTTTCTACTCCAAAAGTTGCCTTCAAGTTTCCCTTGGTTTTAAAATGTTTTCTATTGAAAGTGTATCAAAGGCTGGCTAGTTTAAAAGTACTTACCAGATCCTAGTTTGCTTTTATGTTTTTCTTGAGTCTATGTCAAAGGCTGGCTAGTTTAGAAGTATTTACTAGATCCTGGACTGCTCCTTGTTCTGCGTCTGTTTATTTCTCCTTCTTATTGTATCATTTCATTCCATAAATCAAAATTAAAAGAGATCCTTAGACATAGATGACTTGCCCCATGGACCACTCTTGCCTCTTGCTGTTCCAATTAAACCCTATTATGACTCCATAGCCCAATGGACTAAAACCTGCAATTATCTATCTTTTTGGCCGAAGCTTACTCTCATTACTTGCAACTTCTCACCTTTGAAACTCTTTGCAGTTAGGAATTTCCACCTCAAACAATAATCATGCTCAACCATCCAAAAAACAAACAAACCCTTGAACTTCATAACTAGCCGAATATCATTACCCCAAACTTCAAAGACAAATCCATCTTTGCACTTATTGGAGAGATCCCTCTCCGGATTCAGGAGGGCTAGATCCTAGAATCCCAAAGTTGGTTGAAATAATGTTGCTTCTGCAGTTTTAGTCTCACCAATCTGCTAAAATTACAGATTCCTAACATGTTACACTGACATTTTAGATAACACACAGAGAGTTTCACTGGAATTATTTATTGAGAAACCCAATTTCTCTTATATCTCGTTTCTCAATCACAACTTGTTTGTAGGTGAACTGGATCACACCATCCAACATTTTTATTAATTTCAATGTCCATTGATTACTTGTTTTCCTATTTTTTATGTTTTAATTATTTATTTTGAACCAGTAAAACCAGGGTTCAAAGTTGATTCTTCTCATTAGATATCCAACCTAAATCCTTCTATTCATGTACTCATCATGATTCCTCTTATCAGACATCCTTGTTCTCACCCTACCTGCGAAGGGTCCACACCAAGGGCTGCAATGAGTGATCCTATCACTAAAAAAGTGTTTATTCGAAGGCAATAAAAATTAAGTTAAATTCCTTTTGGTATTACTGTTAAAGCGTATTAATGGCTGACCTTCCGTGCTTTTGCATGTGATCTCCAATACATTTTTCAGATTCCTGTTTAATTTACTAATTATGTTTGCTCCGTCTACGTCTTTATCAGAAACCAAGGGCATGCGTTCACTCTCCTTATCCCATAAGTAAAAGTTATATTCCTACTATATATATATGAGGCAGGCTACTTAAGGAGCTCATAGTTCGAAAATAATGCCCTCACGCACCTCTTCACGTGAATAAAGTCCTCAAAAGTAAACTATGGGAACTTGGAAGGCCACACTAAATGTCCAACCTTAACAATAAGAGAAATAGAGAGTAGACCACAAAATTTTGTTATCCAGGTTCAGCCAATCTTTTTGTCACTCCGTAGGATTTAATGAGAAGTGGGCCACTCATTTGTACTTTCCTATGATTAGAATAACGCACTTCACTACATAATAATTTGATACATTTCGTTATTGTCGTTATTATTATTAACAAAACGTTTTTACTGTTAGTGCGGTGTACTAGGGTTCACCACCTAGTTATTTATTTATTTTTTAATAAAAATTTATTAGATACTATGAAATAATAATTCTATTATAATTTTTTTTCTTTAAAAGAACTCTTTTAGTTCAACATTCATTATATAAGATATATAAAATGAAATAATATTTTTATTATGATTTTTTTTACTTTAATGTTCAACATTCATTATATAAAATATATAAAATGAAATAATAATTCTATTATGATTTTTTTATTTTAATGTTCAACATTCATTTTATAAGATATACAAAATGAAATAATAATTCTATTATGATTTTTATTACTTTAGTGTGGTGTATCTAGGGTTCACTACTTCATTATTTATTTATTTAAAAATAAATAAATAAATATTAGGCACCATGAAATAATAATTCTATTATAACTTTCTTTAAGAGAACGGTTTCATAATTTTATTATAACTTTTTTTCTCTAAGAGAACACTTCTATTAATTATTGTTCAACATTCATTATATAGGATATATAAAATGAAATAATAATTCTATTATAATTTTTCTTACTTGAAAGAGAATAATTAGTGTTAACCTTGTAGTGTATTATATAAGATATATTTAAAATAAAATAACAATAGTTTTGCGAGTTGTAATATGTTATTTTTTGGTTGTTATTTATATATTATTTTTTAAATGGTGATAAGTTTAAGTGATGTAATATAAAATTAAAGAAGTTGAATTTATTGATGAGGGGTAAAGTTGAATTTGAATTTTTATGGAATTTTAGGGTTATTTTGAGATAGTGATTTAACAGGAGATCATATTTAAAGTTGTCATAAAAAATATACTATCTTAGTTGGAAAAGTTGTTTGACTGCACATAAAAAAGGGTTTTTTTTAACCTAAATCTAATCAAATTTTTAATGATTTTACCACATTAATAACACACTTTGCACTCACCCATTGACATACCTACTCATTGGGCATTTATTTGATGCATTTCCACCATTAACAACACTATCAAAGGGAGAGGGGGAGGGAAAGGGAGATGGGGAAAGGGAGAGGGGGGAGGGAGAGCATTCCCCACTCCCTGGCATTACTTTTCACCTCTCGGTGCAAATTCTAGTTTATAGAGGTATGATTAATAGGACATATTTGGATCTCTTGACTTAGAAATTCCAAAATTAAGGTTGTTCTTGTCAAAATTTCTCCAGATATGTAACCTACGTTTCAAATGTCAATGATGGGAGTTTTTCAAGAAGAATGAACCACGTAGATCAGGGACTCTATTCTTGAAAATAAGTGTGAATCCTATATTTTTTCTGTGCTTAGACATGAACATTTCTACTGAGATATGTTGCAAGGGATTTTTTTTCATTTACTGCATATAAAGAGGAAAACGTTGGTATTCAAGCCAATCCTTCCTCTAATGTTTGTGATGATTTCATCCAGAGCTTATTCTGATGTCACTTGTAACACTTTTCCCTGATTCATGTCTGCCCATAAAGTGTGTGTAGTATAACATGACCAATTTAATCAGTAGGCCAAGAGCACAAAAAAAATGAGCGATTTCCACGTTCAACACCAAGCGATCACTAACATCTATGAGAGCTTTCAGACCATTGACAAGACCCATCAATAATTCTATTTCCCTAATATATTTTGGCAATGATAGGATTGTAAGTGGACTCCATCTCTTTTAGTTTGTAATCAAATTCATCAGCGTCAGCTAGCTGGTTATTATCCAACCACTAGATTGCCTGCTCAATTACATCTCTAATCCTTTTTTTGTCAGATGAATCCAACTTGGCCGCAATTTTCTCGGCCTTGATTGATTGCATTCCTCATGTTTTAGTCATAGTTCTCTAACAATTTTTCTGGATTCTACATTCAACTTCAGCTCTTCATCCTCAGCGCTTGTGGAAAATTCCAAACATTTGCACAGTCCTCGAGCTATGGCATATGGTCAAAACCTGTACATTCTTTTTCCAACTCAACGCTTGACATATGACACCTGAAAACTAAGGCTCTCTTGCTGCTACGAATATCCATTAATCAGTTTATCATTTGTGAGCTCAATATCTGGAGGCCCTTCAACTCGATCGATGTTTGCACATGCTGAGGCATCATGTCATTATGTTAGGGATATAAATATAAAGGGGTATAAAAAATTTTAATGAAAAAATGAATACCTACAATATCTAGTGAAAGTAGGGGCTTTTTAAATTGGGAAAATGTATTGGGTTAGTATTGGTAGGGGGTTAAATAAAGTGATTTTTAGAGGTATTTTCCAATATGTAGTCAAATTAAGGGTATTGTTTAGTATGCCACGAATGCACGTGCTATATCATAGGTTAATTGACTGACACCCTTGTGGCCTAAAACTATTCCATCTTACTTCAAAGTGCCTGATAGCTTGGAATACTATGCTTAGGCGTTTATTCATAGCGATTTGAGTTATTTGTTTGTCTTAATTGTCTTTTCCCAAAGTCTGATATCAATTTCCTGAAGTTAGAGAGTCATATATATCTATGTATTGCTTGAATGTTTATTTCTATGCATTTATTAGTTTATAGTTACATTTCTCATGATTAATGGTTAGCCCTAACATGTTTATGTCAGATATTGAACTATTTATGTTTGAAAGCCTTTGTTCTTCACAAACTTAGTGTCCATCCCACTCAATTTTAACCAAGATCCATTTTACCTTGATCAAATCGACCCTTCAACATACCTTGTATCACCATCTGGAGCTTTCTTGACCTTTTTGACCCCATAGCCCAGTTGATCTGACATATTTTTACCTATCTTAGTCTTTGATCAGTTCATCCCTCACAAACCTAAAAACAAAACAAAAAACCTACTTCATAACTAGCCTAAAATCAGAAACAAAAGAAGCAAACACACAGATATCCCTTACACAAATAGAGAGAGCCCTCTCTGAGTCCAGGAAGGCTAAGTCCTTGGGCTCCAAAGATTGGTTTGATGTTACCCTGTCACTTGGCTTGCCAATCAGCCAAATCACGGGACCCTAACAATTGGAACTGAAACTACCTCCCTTCAGCTATAAATTGAGACCATGTTTCAGTCTCAAGGGTAGATGGTAGGTTGTAGAGGTACTTAGTACTTGGTAGAGTTCAGAAAGTACTTGCTTCTTGCTTTGGAGAAAGTACTTAGAACTTGATAGTTTTGAGGTGAATTGCTGAAGAAATTATACTTTCCACATTTGGCATCATTGGCATGAGAAAGATTACATACTCATCACCACAGTTTCAAGCTAATTCAAAGAGTTGGAGTCTTGTCAAACTGAGGAAAATGGTTGTTCAGGACCCCGAAAGAACCTGTACAAACATCAAGGCGTCAAGGTTGTAAGGTTTCTTCTTTTATATTCAAAGTTAATACAAATGGATTATATTTTCTGATTAAGTTGTTCATCTATATTTTGGATAATTTAATTCTTGGATTCCTTGATCACTATGATAGATTATTGCTTTTGAATTATCATATCTTGCAGATGCTTTTGATACCTTTCACTTGTCTTTTATTGCAGATCTTACATGCTAGATCGATATCTTTTGGAGCGATTGGATTGAAGACCGAGTAAAGTGTTGGACTTCAGGTAGGAGTATCTCTGCATAGTTAATTAATAATTCTTAAGCATAATGGTCTAGAGAAAATGGTCTACATTTGTCTGTTTGTTTCTAGATATCCTTAGGATACTAGGGAGATCGCTCTTGTCCGCAAGAGGGATTTGTCTGTCTAACAAAATGGCGACTCCACTGGGGAATAGAACTTAGGTTTCCTTTTTGTTTTTCAGTTTGAATTTTAAGGGCCTTCTCATTTTGATTAGTCTTAAAGCTAGGTTGGGTAGATAAATTACCAGAATCCCTGAAAAGTAAATTTTAATTTTTATTTTTTCTGTGTTTTTCCTGGCCTCCACGGTTTTTATTTAAAGACAGTGTGGTAGCCTTCGCAGTTTTTAGTTCAGAATAGTGCGATACTGCACTGCTCTCCATTAGAACCTCTAGACCTATGGAAAATTTTTGAAAAATTAATAATTCTCTGTTTTGGAGCCAAATTACGAGATTCTCTGTGTTTTCCCCAACTTGTCTTGACTGTCAAGTCTTATGTGTGAATTTCTTTCAGCAGTAGTCTCATCAGTCTCCATTAAGTTAATTGGGTGTTTTGAGTCTCTTTTTTGAGAAATTATTAATTTAATTTCCTTTGGTCATTAATTTGAGGTTTGTCTCAGTCTCTTAACAATTTTGCAAAAACAATTCCCCCCTCATTCGGCCGGGGGGGGCTAAATTGTGTCTGAGTGTTAATCGCCTTTGAGTGTTTTATTTTTGACTTTTGGAATTCTCACCCAATTTTATTTACTCACACTTGATTGGTTCTTTAGATTACATTAGAATCATCTTTTGTCTGAGAATTCTCTTGCATAGATCACATTTTCATAGTTAGAATTCTCATTTTTAGAATATAAATGAAAAATGTGCATAGATTACATTTGCATAGTTTTCAAGTGAATTATGCATAGATTACAACTGCATAGTTTACATTTTTGAAAAAATCAATCGTAGATTTAGATCAGTTTCTTTGATTTTAATTTACACGTTTTTATGCTTGTTTAAAAAAAAAAAAAAAAAATTGGGATTGAAAAAGCATTCTTTTTTCTTGATAAAATTAGTGCATAAGAAAATTTGCTATATTTTATCTTATTTATCAATTCTTGCATTGTTGGAAGTGAATGGAAACTCTCTCCTTACTTTAATTAGGATTCATCGAATTGAAAAGATTACATTATCATATTCGATTGCATTCAGTTTTGGGTCAGGTCATAATGCCACTGGTTTCATATCTATTTACCCTTTGAGTAATAACAACCTAAATAATACATCGCTTACTAAAATTCATCTAGAAATTTTTACATTTTTAGGGCTCTTTCCACCAATCTAGCTCAGGCTAGTGCTTTGGGATAGGTTGTAGTTAACATTCCAAACGAATTAAACAAACGAGTAGTAAATCTTGCAGTAGGAAAATCCAATTGTAGCATGTATGCTTTGGGAAGCTCCTCCTAAAGGAGTTAAGCACGAGGTCATATCCGAACCAGTGAGGTAATCATACCTATCTCATTGGGAAATATATAATATGTGCACGTATTAAAAATGGTAAACCTCAGATATACCATTGTCGAGGAGCCTGGGGTCACTTTTCGGTAAACCTTGGATTATGTCAAGCAGCCTTCAAGGGGTTTGAGCTTGTTACTATGCCCTTGCGTGTATATTGGATCGTAGACTATCCCCCCAAGTATATTTTTTCTTGTTGGTGACCTTAGTGGCCATAACTTTTGGATTCTTTCCCAAGGTGATAGTGGAGGGAAGATCCCACTGTACCTGGAACAGATGTTGACTAGACTCACTTGGACTCTCTGGAGGGTTATCTTCACTCGAGATGGTTTAAGTGGAGAAACTTGCACCGGTATGTTTCAATAAGCAGGTTGTCAGGGTAACTGTTCCAACCGCCATTTCTGCATTAAAATTATACGATGTTGGATTTCATCACCAACTACTATTTTTAGTGTGGGAATCTATTGTTTGTGTGTGGTTTGACTCCTATATTTGATAGCGCGTGTTCATTTGTTTTTTTTTACTTTTTAGAGACCTTAGGTGTGAATTGTGAATTTTAATTGTTAGGTGTGAATTTTGAATTGTGAATATTTTTGAATTGTTAATAAAATTCATTGAAGTTGAAACTAATGGCAACAGTTTCGGAATTTACCAACCAAGGAACCCATCTTAATGAGAATCCTAGTACTTTTCCTTGCTTTGGAAATGTTTCTCCTCCTTATATGGCTACATTGTCATTACCTAGATTTATAATAGGTTTACCGGTATGGTTATTTTCAACTTCATTGGCCTTGAATACTCCAATTCTTCCACCTCAAGCAGATGCTTCACCTCAACAGAGTTCACCATCTCAACATCACCAACCTCTTGTTGACATTTTACCTTCTTCGCCCAACATATCTTCCTCCCTTTCTTCCTCTTCGCTTGTTAAAATCCTTGACGCTAGTAACCAGGTGGCTAAGAAGAAGAAGAAAGGGAGAAGAAGAAGAAGCAGGATAAGAAAGAAGTCAACCAACCAACCATGGCTGTAAGTGCTGGTAGTGTTGAAGAAACCTCCAACATGCATCATAAACCCAAATTCCCTTGCAATATTTGTAAGGGTGACCACTTCCTTATCAATTGTCCTGGTATTCCTAAGGTCTTGGAAGCCTGGTTAGAAAAATCTCATAAAGTTACTATTTATCCATCAACCATTGATTGTCAAGTTCCTTTGAAAAAGGGTAAAGTTAGGTTTCCTTGTAGGTTATGCAAAGGGAGTCATCAAACTCACATTTTCACTCACATGGATGAAGCCTCAAAATTATTGGAAAGACTTACTGTTCCACAACAACAACTTCCAACTGGTTACCGTAATCTTTTTCCCAACTTACTGTCAATTGACGGAGTGATTGATCTAATTCCAAGTACAATCAATCCCGCTCTTCCATTCGAGAGTGAAACTAATATCACTTAGGTTGATGATCCAGTAGTTGATCCAATGGTCAACTTGATCTCATGTTCAGTCAATCCCACTCTCCCTGTAGAGAGTGAAATTCATACTGCTCAGGTTCTTCTTGTTACATCAGATTCTTCTACACCAAGGGGCATTTCACCTGTTTCTACAGAACCCCCTCCAAGTACTGAGGTCTTTTCCTTTGATTGGAATAGACTAGAAAAACCTCATCTTCCTCCCTCCATCCCTTTCCAAATCATTGTGAAGGCTTTTGGTAGTAATTTGCGTCGCACAAATATAGATGAAGGTGCTTCTATCAGTATTTTATCTTCAACTGCTTGGCAAGCTTTGGGTTCCCCTCAGCTTGTGCCCACTATGCAGAATCTGTCAGCTTTTAACAGAACCATTAATGAAACTTTAGGGATCTTTCCTAATTTTCCTATTACCTTGGAAGGTAAAATTGTCTGTATTGATCTTATGGTAGTTCGAGGTCCCTTGGATTTCAATTTACTCCTTGGGCGAGACTATGTCTATGCAATGAAAGCTGTCATATCGAAACTCTTTCATGTGATGTATTTCCCTCACAATGGAAACATTGTGACTGTTGACCAACTTTCATTCGCTAGTTTTGATTCCATACCAATAATCCGACACCCCTAAATGTTCCTTATACGGAAGTGGTATCTACCCCACCACGGGTTAATTATGTGGAAACCAGTCCCACGTTTTTAGTTACTGATGTAAGAAAGCCTCTCACTGTTTTCTCGACTTCCTTTGACTTAGATCCGGTAATTGACATGGCAAACCCTATGGGATTATTTGAGCAGGATGTTATTATCCTTTCCTTTGACATGAGTTCCTTCCAGAGAACTGTTCTTCCATCTGATGAAGACCTATTGGAAGCCATGTTCAAGGTGTGTTCCTTGACATGTGTTTCTTCCAATTGGAAGCCATGACAAGTTTCCATGAGGACAATTATTTTCCTGTGTCAACCTCGTTAAAAAATAAAACAGGTCACCTTGAGGATAGTTTCTTTTCTTGTGTCAAGCTCATTAAAAAATGAAACAAGGTTCCATGAGGATAGTTCATTTTACTGTGTCGACCTCGTTAAAAAATGAATCAGGCGATGAGTATAGTTCTTTTCCTATGTCAAGCTCATTAAAAAATGAAACAAATCCTCTCCTAATTAAGTTGAGTCTTTGATTAGATCTCGTAAGTGTCAAGTCAAATCTTTCATCTGATCTCATAAATGAACCTTCATTCCATACACCTATGAACCAGTAGCCCACTTAGGTGAATGAAATGAAGTTTGGGGGGCATGCGCTCTAGCAAGTTACACTTGGGGGGCATTGAAAAACTTATCTCAAGCAAAGTTTTTCTGTTTCAAGCTTGTGTAAAAATAAAACTACTTTCAAGCAAAGTTTTCTCTGTTACAAGCTTGTGTAAAAATGAAACCACTCTCAAGCATAGTTTCTAGAAAGTTACACTTGGGGGCCATTAAAACCATTCTCAAGCACAATTTTCTCGTTGTTTCAAGCTTGTGTAAAAATGAAAAACTTATCTCAAGCACAGTTTTCCTACGTTTCAAGCTTGTGTAAAAATGAAACCACTCTCAAGCATAATTTTTCCTATGTTTCAAGCTTGTATAAAAATGAAACCTTTCTTGAGTCCATTTTGGTTTTTATTTTCAAGACTAATTAAAGTCATGAAAATCCTGAGATTATTTTGCTATCTTTCATTCTCGTAAAACATATGAAAATGCCGAGTTTTTTCTGTCTTTTCCTGCTCGTAAATTAAATTGAAAGTCGACCAAATGATTATACTTTTATATCTTTTTCGGGCTCTTGAAAATTACGAAAAAGAAAAACCCCGGAGTTCTCTTTTAAACCCTTTTCAGACTCTCTATATATAAAAATATTTCTGAGTACTTGACTATTCGAACTCGTTAAAGGAAATGAACAATCATCCCTTCAGTATAAGTCTACCCCTTTTCCGGACTGAAATGAACTATTTACGAAAAAGGTATATGTTGACTAATCATGCTCAATAGATTTCTCTCCAACATTATTTTATCCCTTTTCAGGATTGAGAGACTAAATTTACGAAAAAGTACATCCACGAAGTTTTCTTATGTTTTTCTTCTGATTCCCTAAACTTGAAAAACGGTGAGTTTCACCTATACTGGACTCGTTAAAACTGAACAATAAAGGACCTGTCAATTATAAACAGGAACGAACCACTCCTTAGGGTTCTATTTTAATACTAAGTTGGACTCATCCGAAGGATGATCTTACATTAAAAACAAATGTTATCCTCCTCAAGCTTGTAAAATATAAAGAGGTACTTACCAGAAATGGTGGGGGAAAAGAAAGAAAATGAATCCACTTGTCATACTTCATTTCAAAAAAGTTGTATACCACTCTTGAACACGACACTTTTTGCACATTCATCCCTGGGTTGGGAAAATATTTCGGTCAAACAATTAATCAAACCACATTGAAAGTTTTCAGCCGGTTTTTGGGTAATAGCTTTAGGTGAAGTGTTCCCAAACCATCTGCAGTGTCGTTATGTGTTCAAGAGAAAGTTAAAATAAACCATTCATTGCAAACATGTGTCTCCATTCAAGTTGACCATCCCTGAGTGAGTCCTTGCAAATATTTCTTAAAAAACTTGATCTAATGGTTTCGTGTCGTAGGCTTTCCTATGACAAGTCACTTTCTATCGACGACAGCTCATCATCTAGAAATTTCATCTAGAATCCTATCAGAACCTTGGGATCTGCATGCCCTAATGGCGGGTTTCTCACCTTCAACGATAGGTTGCATCATTAACCTTCAATTGAATGATTTTGTGGAATGTTCGACTTCAAATCAAAAATTCAAATTTCATAGATTGTACTGAGTACTTTGAGAGCCATTGTCATTATTGGTGGTTTCTCTCACACTTGTTAATAGTTCACATCATTGACTGGTAATCAAGTAGTTTCTAACAAGTTCGACTTCGACACAATTAATTGCATGGATATAATCGTACTAGTTCGAGAAGCGGAAATCAAGACCCTAGATCTAGTTTCCACCATCCAGGCTTCGAGGATTTTTATTATTCATGATATAGTAGACTACTTATGATAGATGGCTGCGTCCATGCTGTGTATACTATTGATGTAATTCTAAAATCATTTCTGTATCAGAACATGTAGTTAGTTTTGATCTGAGTATGGGAATGCGTACCTCAGTGATGATATACATATATATGTTTGCATTGAATTTTTTTACAGGTTTCGACTGGTGTGCCTACAGCCCAATCCTTGGAATGATAAAGCACTTCACTCTTCAGAACTGCTTCAGACTTCGCGCTTTAGGGGGAATTCTGTTACACTAAAATTTGTCACCATGAAATTTAGGTATCTATATGGGTTCATCATTACCTATTTTATGCTCCCTTACAGGTCCAAAACCATAAAGTTCCTAAATCAAGTCTTGGAATTGGGAAAAAGCTCATTAAAACCATAAAAATCCTAACTCTACACTTTTCTTAGTTCTTTCATGCGGTACCACGGTTTTTTGCTCTATAACCTACGAAAGATCCCGCACGTTCTGCTCATTAAAACTGCGGACCCCCGTAAAAGGTAAAATAAAAAGAAAAGTAAGTTCTAGAGCCCAGCTGGTCGAATATTCTCCCAGCTGAAGCCTTCTAGAAGCACTATTTGGTCGAGCTTTGCCCCTTCCATTCATGAACCTTTATCCCTTCATAAATAAAGCTATCCCCTGGTTTTTGGAGCTAAAATCCCATTATGAGAGGACTTTATCCCTTCTTTATTGGAAATGAAACTACCTCCCTTCAGCTATAAATTGAGACCATGTTTCAGTCTCAAGGGTAGATGGTAGATTGTAGAGGTACTTAGTACTTGGTAGAGTTCAGAAAGTACTTGCTTCTTACTTTGGAGAAAGTACTTAGAACTTGATAGTTTTGAGGTGAATTGCTGAAGAAATTATACTCTCCACATTTGGCATCATTGGCATGAGAAATATTACATACTCATTGCCATAGTTTCAAAATAATTCAGAGAGTTGGAGTCTTATCAAACTGAGGAAAACGAATGCTCGGGACCCCGGAAGAACCTGTAAAAAAATCAAGGATTCAAGGTTGTAAGGTTTCTTCTTTTATATTCAAAGTTAATACAAATGGATTCTATTTTCTCATTAAGTTGTTCATCTATATTTCAGATAATTTAATTCTTGGATTCCTTGATCACTAAGATAGATTATTGCTTTTGAATTATCATATCTTGTAGATTCTTTTGATCCCTTTCGCTTGCCTTTGACTGCAGATCTTACATGCTGCATCGATATCTTCTAGAGCGACTGGATTGAAGACCTAGTAAAGCGTTGGACTTCAGGTAGGAGTATCTCTCCATAGTTAATTAATAATTCTTAAGCATAATGGTCTAGAGAAAATGATCTACATTTCTCTGTTTGTTTCTAGATATTCTTAGGATACTAGGGAGATCGCTCTTGTCTGCAAGAGGGATTTCTTCATCTAACACCGCTGCTCACCATCTTCTTTCACCGTAAGAATTGATCACGCAGATCTCCCACTGAACAGGGTCTACCTCAGGCCCGAGCAAAAAACCCTCAGGAGCAAATGTGTCCCCTTGAAGCCGAAACTACTCCGATACCAAATGTAGGTTTTAACCCTGTGCAAAACATATCTGTAAATGACTCTTAAAAACAGAAAATAAACAATAGTGAGAGCATAAAACATGATATACACAAAGATTTTCCCCTAGATCCCAAATCGGGACGACTAGCTTGATTTTTCATGATATTCCTTTTAGTGTTACAACACATATATATACATGTCGAAGCATACATAAACCCCAATCCATTAAACCTGGATTAGAACATAACTGTAGTTCCCTTGACCAGATCTACAAAATACCAGGGGCTGAAAATGATCATGCCCCAAAACCATGTGCAAACCCACGTAGAAAACCATGGTCGGGTCTGCCCATCGAAAATAAGGTCCAATTTTTTTTTCCCAGGGCGCTGCCCCAGACCTTGATAGGGGGGGCTACTGCCCCCCTGTGACCCCCTTGTTGTGTCTGGCGCAACGTACAAGGGGGGCTATCGCCCCCCTTGTAACCCCCCTGCGTGTGACTAGTCGTGGAAAGAATATAACACATACCCAACACGAACTAGAGGGAATGGTGTCAAAAATAGAAGAGATAGAGAGAGGTGGCACATATGTCAAATCAAGCTCGTAGGATAAAGCTGGCACACCCACCGAACTAGGCTCACAGGCCAATATATTTTAATCAAAATTTTCATCTCTTCTAATGATTATATTTTTCGATTTTGGTTGAAGAATTCTATATCCTTTGGCATCTTCAAAATATCAAACAAAAATGCAGTTTTCACCCTTAGGTTTGAAGGCTTTATGTTTCGCATTTGGAATATGAGCCCAGGAATCGCTTCCAAAAACATGAAAGTGACTTACATATGGTTTTATTGAGCTCCAGGCTTCCTCTGGAGTTATATTCCTTAAAACCTTAGTAGGATTTTCATTTACTATCTAATTTGCATAGTTAATTGCTTCTACCCAAAAATTGAGACTAAGTCCTTTAGATTGAAGCATACAATTAGCCATTTCTTTTAAGGTGTGATTCTTCCTTTAAGCTATACCATTTTGTTGTGGATTATATGAAACAGTATGTTTCAATTAAATGCCATGCTCAGTGAAAAAGATGATAAAATTGTTGTTAACATATTCTTCTCTATTTTCTGATCTTAAATTAAGAATTTGATGTCCAGATTGTTTCTCAACAAAGGCCTTAAAGGCCAAGAACATTTTTGGAAGAGGGTCCCTTAGCTGCATTATTTTGATATGTTCCAATGATGTGTTTTGATATAAATTTTGTAATAATTAGTCTAGCACAGAGGCTTTCGGGCAGGTCAAAGTCCCCTATGTATTGTAATGGGTCAAATGGTAGACCAAGAGTCCGCAAACCACGGTTTGCGGACCATAGGATAGTGCAGGATAAGATGCTATAAATAGATGGATAGATTGAGTCTAGTAAACAAGGCTAAGTGTGGTTTATGCTAGTTGAGAATTGTCGAGATCTATTTTGGGTTGTATTTGGGTAGGACTGCTGCTAGCTGTGTGCGAAAAGATCCTCAGTCCTGCTGTGTATAGACCCCACTGGTTGTGTGCACGGGTTGGGAATTGTGTCTGTAAGTGGATTTTGAATGCTAATGAATGAGAAATATGTTTGGAAGTATCTCTGTGTTATGAGAACTTTCCGTGTTTATGCTACTGCAGTGATTATTTCTATTGATAAATATTGATGCGCACGTGGATGCGAAGGCATCACTTGGATCTTATTATTAATAGTTTCTTTGCTTATGTTTACATGCTATATGTGGGTTTATGAGCTTCACATTCTGCAAGTATACTATTAAAGGATATGTGATAAGACTTCTTCTGTGAAAATCTAATAGATCTTAATAGGGTTTCCTCAATTAATTATCTTTCTCTCAAGGTGCAGAAACTTGGTTCCAACACCCTTCCATACTACTTCGGGTGAGACCTTGGTCTGCACAAGCAGGTCATTTCCGAAAGGGATAGTAGTATAGGGGTTTATAAGAAAACCTTAAATCCGAACCTGGGTCATGACCCCTCAAGCCAACAAATGGTTATGTTTCCAGGACCGAGAGCATTTTGAGAGAAATATTGGGTAAAAATTGAGCTTGAAGATTAGTTCGAAAAACAGATTCAGGAATTTTCCCTAAAAGAGAATCGAATTACAAAGCTGACTGTTGAAAAGTGGAAGAACAAGTATATCTTTATAGAGGTATATGAAGTATTCTTTGTAAATTTCATGCACGAACTACAAGAGTGGCTAGCAAGGTTAGCAGAGTTCCAGACCTGTTGGAAAGATGACTAGGTTACACAGTGGACTCCTCAATTAATCCTATATTTGGAGATGCCTGATAACAGGGTCACCCAGAATGTCGATCACTGGGTCGATAGTGTTTTCGGAGGATTTGTAATGGAATTCACAGTTGATCAATTTATATCTTATTCTGAAGTTGAGCGAAGGTTCTTCAAAGGATTGCGAGGTAAGCTCCTGCAAACATTGCCACTGCTAATTAAGATGCTATTGTGTGAAAAGGGTATTCTATGTAGTCACACCAGGTGAATAACCTCCGATTAGAGTGAAAGTACGACACGAAGTGGTAAATACTACAGAGTCAATAGAGAAGGGGAAAAATTCAATATATAGTCCCTTAAGGGAGCTGCCTACACACACAAAAACTAGTCCTCCAGTTACCCCACCATCGAATCCGCGTAAGGTTAAGAATTATCCTACCCCACCACCACCATCGGAAGATGATATGGCCATGCACATGAAGCTACCCACCTTTAAGGGTGTGGGGGATGAGGAAATGGACCGATTTTGATTCATGGTGGAATCAATATATACTACGCAGAATTTTTCTAGGGATGCTGTAAAAAGAGTGCAACTATCCCTAATCTTTGAAGGAAGGGCCTTGGATTGGTTCATGGGGTACGTGGGCCAGCATGCGGATCCGTCAATATAGGAAATTAAGGATGCCTTAAAATAGCAGTTTCGGAAGCCTAAGTCCTACTCTCAACTTGTGATTGATTTGAAAGATTTTAAATAGGGACCTATAGAGTCTAAATGGGAGGCTGGTCAGCGGTTGAAGAAAGTTATCAAGGATGTAAAATTTAAGTATGAGGACATACATCATAAGGAATGGTTCATTTCCATGCTATTACCACACTTGCACGGGCCTATGGGTCAACAGACGATTGATACACAAGAAAAGACCTTGAAGTTGGCTTGAAGCTAGAAGCTATGCTAAGGGACGATACCTAGTTTGGAGTGTAGCAGATCCAGGGCCAGTTAGAGGTAATGCACCTAGAAATCCAGAATTTACGAAAATATCGAGGAAAAGAAGCTAGCATAAATATTTGGTGCATACGGTGCATGCTGTCGGGCCACACCAAGGATTAGTTCCCTCTATTGTTAAACTACATGTAGGGTAGGGGCCTAACCCATTATGCCCCAAAAAGGTTGTGGGACCAAGCACCCCCATGTTATGGTGCACTGACTTTCGAGTAGGTGGATTTCATGATACAAACCACTACCCCCGACTTGGTGCTTATGTACCAGAATTGAAGCAATGGTGGTGAAGATTCTGGTCATCTGTAGGACATGATGAGCGCAACTGTCGGACATATGATTTAATGATAGATAGAGGAAACATGTATAGGGTTCAGCCTAACCCTTCATCACCATTATCTCCCTTTGGACGAGGAGGATCCCCTACAAGAGGCCGAGGGGGGGGAGAGGTGGAAGCGCAAGTCAGGGAAGAGGACAAATGATCTGCTAGTATTGTGGGGATTTGGGACACTTCGCAAGGGACTGTCCGAACCTTGCATAGAAATATTGTAGATATTTAAGGCAGTTGGATCATGTGATCGAAGACTGTCCTATACTGATAGCAAAGATGCAGGAAAAACAAAAAACACCGACGCAAAATGTACAAAGGGTTAAGGCAGAACCACACGATGAGGGACCTAATGTTAACATAATTATGCGTACTGGCATGGCCGTTGGAGGAGCTAAGGAAAAGCTGTAGTTGAACCACTTATCAGAAAAGTTGCTGACAAAAGGGAAGGCACCTACAGAAGGATACAGAAACCCTCCTTGAATCTAGAAAATAATTTGCCAAAAATGAGGCGTTTACCACAAAGGCCCCAAGGGATCTAAAAGTAGATGAAGAAGTTAAACCATTCCTGTAGGCATGTATGAAGTTACTGCGCAACTAGAAGGAAATACAAAACCTTCAAGCATTGATAGAAAGACGCGCATAAAAGGTTTACCCTCCAACGGAAGTTAAATATGTCCACAAACTTTATAAGCATAAGAAATGCACTGGTCGAGAAATGTAGCTAACTGCATAGATTGGTAATTAGGAAATGGATCAAGTCATCCTTGATTTAGCATCCGATGTAAACGTCCTGCCAAAACAGACTTCGTAGAGGATGGGAGAACCCAATATGGAATGGTCTACTATACAGCTCCGCATGGCTAGCCAATAGAAGATGATACCGTTAGGAATGTTATAAAAAATTATGGTAGATATCTTGGGAGTTAAGGTGTACGTGGATTTTGAGGTGATTCAAATTGTAGAGGATGCAGACCCTTACCCTGTGCTCCTATGACTAGATTGGGTTATAGGCATGGGAGATATTATCAACTTGAAAAGACAAAGCATGGTTTTTGAGAATGAGGGTACACGATTAATAGTTCCTCTAGATCCGGTGGAGGGTCAGCGATATACAAAACCGGTGTGCGAAGAGGATGAAGTTGATCATATTTACAAGCTGAATGCCCGGGACAAGGATTATATTAACCCTATAGTTGATGTCATGCTCTGTTGGGAGAAGGAAAGCGAATGTCTCTCTGACTCAGATGGTGAGATAGAAAATTGGCAGAACCGGTTGCATGACGTATCTGTGCTACGATGCCTTAAGATCACAAAGAGCTTCCGGTGTATCTCCTTAGAGGTAAGAGAGCTGCCCTATTTTGATGATTTTGGTAGTGTTAGGGATTTTCTTAGGGAATTTGAAGCAGAAGTCACCAGAGAATGGAGAACGTGGGTACTTAACTTAGCTATGTGTGCGACCCCTGCGCAATGGTGGGAAACTCATACGGGGACTTTTCAGGATTGGGAGGAATGTCACAGAATGATGATCCTACAATTCGAACCTCTGGTAACCCTACCCATGGAGGTTTTTCCTGTCTGCGGAGACCCACACAAGAACTTGCCTGTATGGATGGAAGTATGGAGCAAAAGGACTTGGGATGAATGGGTCCACATGTTTATCCACGCCTTGGGACCAATCCCCACCACGTGGTATTTGGACGCAGAGCTACATCAGCACACTCACCACTAGGACACCATGAGAGAATATTTTTTGGGGCTATTCGAGTTGATAGGCAGAACAAAGAAATTAGACAAAGCCCTGTAGGACATAGATGCTCTAGTATTTGATGAATCACTCCCTCGCATAGAGTATGGGGAACCAACTTGGGATGTGCAAATGTAGGATATTGCCAACTGTTGGAATCTATCAATGGAGGAGTGTGATGAGGACCCGTGAAATATCACTATCCTAGAATCAGAGGGATGATGTGCAGTTGTTGGACCCCCATTGTAAGCAGTAGACGTGACTAAACCTCTCAAATTAAGGGAAGTCAATATTGGAACATAAGAACAACCCAAGATGGCTAGAATTGGGGATTACTGGGATTATGATATCGTTGGAAAGATCGCAGAACTGCTCACTGAATATCAGGATCTATTTCCCACAAATTTTTCAGAGCTCAAAGGCATTGTAGGAGATTTTGGTGTCATGTGAATCACCTTAAAGCCAAATGTGCATTCTGTCAAGCAGCAATCCTACCAATTGAACCCAAAATATAAGTAGAAAGTCAGAGAAGAAATCAATAGAATGATAGGTGCAGGTATCGGCGAACCGGTAGAACAGTCAGATTGGGTAAGCCCTATGGTGGTCCAAGAAAAGAAGGCTAAAGGGGAAATAAGAATCTGCATAGACCTGCACAAGATGAATGATGCTTGAGTACACGATCCCTTCCCGACACCATTCTCTGATGAAATTCTTGACAGTGTGGGAGGTCAGGAAGCATACTCGTTCATTGATGGGTTTTCAGGCTACCATCAAATCAGAATAGCACCTGAAGATCATGGAAAAATTACCTTCACAACAGAAGCGGGATCCTTTCAATACATTGTCATGCCCTTTGGGCTCAAGAATTCCCCTGCCATATTTTCACGTGTGTTGATAGCATTGTTCAAGGAATTCATTCATAAGTTTCTGAAGTATACTGTGACGATTGGAAAGTGTTTGGAATGGTAAAGAAGTATGTGTCGAACCTATGCATGATGCTAGATGCCTGTAGAAAACACCATATTTCCTTAAACATTAATAAGTGCATATTCTGTGTACCTTTTGGGATTTTGTTAGGACACGTGGTATGTCGGCAAGGATTGATGGTTGACTCAGCTAAGGTTGTATTTATCATCATTTTAGTAATCCCCAAAACTGAGAAATAGTTGCGCTCCATCCTGGACACACTGTCTCCTATAGGAATTTTATTCAAGGGTACGTGCTGATCACGACACCAATGGAGAAGCTTCTAAAGAAGGACATATCTTTTTTCTGGGATGCGGAGTGTCAGAAGAAGTTTGAGCTGCTCAAGAAAAACATGGTCATTGCGTCTATCCTCATATTTCCTGAGTAGGCAAAGGTCTTTCATGTCCATGTGGACACATCAGGGATTGCCCTAGAAGTTGTCCTTGCGCAGCCCGAGGAAGTGGACATTTGACCACCCGGTTGCATTTTATAGCAGGAAAATTTCTAGCGCGGAACGTAACTACTCTACTATTGAACGTGAAGGATTGGAAATGGTGTATGCCCTGCAGAAATACTGACACTAACTACTGGGAAGGCACTTCAAGATGTTCATGGATCATTTAGCTTTGAAATACCCAGTCAACAAGCCTGTGTTGGGGGGAATATTTGTCGATGGTTACTACTGTTTCAGGAATACGATTTTGAAATAATTATGAAGCCCGAGAGACTAAATGCTGGACTAGACCACTTGTCCCAAATCGAGACCAGCGAAGAGCCAACTAACCTAGAATAAAGGTTACCCAATGCACACCATTTTATTATTAAGGTGGTTGACGAGCAATTTGAAGATATTATTCATTTCTTAACTACGTGATGGCACTTGCATACTACTCGGTACAACAAAAAAAGAATTGGTAACCAACGCAATTGATTTTTCCATCATTGTGGGCCAGTTATACAAGCTGGGAGCGGATGAGGTGTTGCGAAGATATGTACAAGAGCATGAAAGAAAATTCATTCTAGCAGAAGCCCACAGTGGGATAGAGGGAGGTCACTATGCAAGAAAAGAAACTACATAGAAGGTATTAAGAGTTGGTTTGTGGTAGCCCACGATGCATAGTGACTCCCACGCATATTGTAAAGCCTGTGATGCGTGCCAATGGATAGGAAGGCCTTTGTGTAGGGATGAGATGCCCTTGCAACTGCAGATGGCCTTGCAGGTGTTTGACAAAATGGCTATAGAATTTTTTGGACCCATCAGCCTGCTAGGTAAGAAGATAGGCACCCGATAATTCCTCACTGCAACTGATTATGTAAGTATATGGGAAGAAGCACAAGCTGTGAAGGATTGCACTGCAGATACTGTTGTGCATTTTATTTTTGAGAACATTTTAACCAGGTACAGTTGTCCTAAGATCTTGATGAGCGATAGAGATATGCATTGTTGGGTGTGGAGCCTGACTATATTCTTTATTTTGTATCACAACATTGGACTTGTGTTCTTAATGGGTGACAACGCTGCTCGTAATTAAATGCTGCCTGGGGGGTCCAAGGGAGGCGGCTCCCCCGAAGCTAAAAAAATATGTAAAATTGCCTTGTAAAAGTATTGTAATTTCTAGTCAATCTAGGCCATTCATTAGGCAAATGATCTGACGATAGAAGTTATGTTTGATTTAAGTTTTTTTGCCCTATAAGGCAACCTGTCGTTTTGTATGAGGGTATTTTATTGTAGCTATGTATTGTATGTGTATTCTAAGAGTGATAAATAGATAGGGAGACTGAGAGAAAACATAAAATATTACAGTGGATACGCTGTAGGTTGTCTCTTCATTTTGCTGGATAATAGAAATGAAGGATTGACTGTTTGGGGTGAACATAGCCCAAACTAGGTGAACCACGTATATCTGTGTCTCCCTGGTTTTATGTGTTTTGTTTGTTTGTGTTTTCCACATATTTTATGTGTTGCATTGCTTTGTAATATATAATTTTCTAACAACTGGTATCAGAGCCGAAGGTCTATTTGGCTGATAAAATCGCAGGAAAGAAGGGTTTCTGGTTCGAGTGGGAGCAATGGCGGAAGATGGTAAGTTTAAGGTCGACAAATTTAATGGCCAAAACTTCCCGTTGTGGAAGATGCAGATGGAAGTTTATCTGTATCAAAAAGATATGTACTTTTTTTTCTTTCTTTCTAAATAGGTCTACTTCTATATTGACACAAAATATAATTACAGAGAGGCTGTGGCCTCAAAAGTTCCAGCCCATTGCTGCGGCATTCTTACAATACTATTCTGGTCACTGAATTGACAAAACAAAACCTGCTGTAAGCTGACCAAGAGAACTATGAAAATTGTGACCTTATCTATCTCAATGAGGTAATTGACTTCTAAGAATGTATTGTAAACAGACTTAGACAGAGTAACCATTTTAGGCTTTACTAGAGTGCTTGGGTTCTTACAGTTCCGGCTCATGACCGAAATCAAAACAGACAGGTCGAAATTCTGAGACCAGTACCCAAAAGTAAAATCATAGACTGGATTATGCCACCCACGTAGGGGAAACTGACTGTTTAACATAAGAGTATAAGCTGGGAAATTGTAAAGCAGGAGCTCCAAACTGGAATTGTAAATCTTCATGCTGATAGTAGCCAAAAACCAAGAACGCAAACCTGATTAGTTTTCAGGAGAAGGTGGAGGCTCTTCTTCAACGATGAGGGAGGAAAATTTGTAGGGGTCGACATCTTCATGAGGAGGACCTTCCTTGCTAGCTGAGCCGCCTTCATCTAGAGCGCTGGAGCCTTCTTGCAGACCCATATCGACATCAGTACCAGGATTAACATTCTGCTGGACATTCTTCTGAGAAGCACTGTGCTCTGCAGCCTCTGTAGACTCCGGTGCTGCTGCAGGAGTAGCTATGCCGTAATCCGAGGGAGTGTGACTCGAAGAAGCTTCTCGGAGATCGATGGTAATAATGGCAAAGAGGGGGGGTATTACCGAGAGTGCAGGGGAATTGCAGGCGTGCATGATGAGAGTGCGCTATGGAGGAAAGGTGAAAAAAAAGATATGCACTTACCATCGAGTGGAAAAACAAATAAGCTTATGACTATGACAGACGCAGAATGGGAGATTATCGATAGAAAGGCACTTGGAACAGTACAGTTGTGCCTCATAGAGGGTTTGATTAAGGCATTGGCAAAACTATATGAAAAACCCTTGGTCTCAAACAAGGTATTTATTATGAAATGTTTATTTAATATGAAGATGTTGGAAGGTGGATCTGTTGTAAACCATTTAAATGATTTTAATACGGTTACCAGTTAGTTAAGTTCTGTAGGGGTAAATTTTGATAATGAAGTTAGGGCTCTGTTATTTCTGTGCTGATTGCCAGAAATTTGGAATGGTTTAGTTATGGCCATTAGTAACTTTGTCTCTGGATCTAGTACTTTAAAGTTTTATGATGTTGTCGGTGCTATCCTTAACGAGGAAATGCAACGGAAAAGCTTCGATGAGCCATCGGGTAATGATTTGAGTGCAGAGTCTAAGGGAAGAAAAATGGAAGAGGAAAGAGCTCAAGATATCACAATAAATCAAGGAAAGATAGATCCAAGTCCAGATCATGGATAGTGTGCTAGAAATGTGGAAAGAAAGGACACTGAAAGAAAGAATGTAGATCTCGGAAGGGAAAAGGAGACACACAGCAAGAAAACAATCATGAAGCAAATGTGGCAGGTGATGTGTTACAAGATGCTTTGATTCTTTAGTTCGAAAATGTTACTGATTCCTAGGTGGTAGATTTAGGGCCTCATTCCATGCCACACCTGATAAGAAATATTTTCATGACTTTGTTCAAGGAGATTTTGGACAAGTTAGTTTGGGTGATGATAAACCCTGTAAATTTTTTGGAATGGGTAAAGTTCTTGTTAAACAACAGAATGGAAACCAATGGCTATTAAAGGAGGTAAGGCATGTTCCATATCTAAAGAAAAATCTGATTTCAATAGGGCAGTTAGGCGATGAAGGTTGTGTGACAACTTTCACATATAAAACTTGGAAGGTCACCAAAGGAGCCCTAGTAATAGAAAAAGGAGAAAAGGTTGCTACATTGTATTTATGCAATCATATTTCTAACTCTGTTAATGCTTTAACTTCCAAAGGAGAAGATGCAAAATTATGGCATCATAGGTTTGGACACATGAGTGAGAAGGGGATGAAGATTCTTCACTCAAGAAATTTGTTGCCAGGTTTGAAGAATATTGATTTGGATTTCAGTGAGAATTGCATTTATGGAAAACAAAAGAGAGTCAGATTTCTCAGAGTTGGGAAAGAAAAGAAGAGCGAAAAATTAGAGCTTATGCATACAACTATATGGGGACTTTCTCAGGTATCATCTCTTGGTGGCTCTCGTTATTATGTTACTTTTATTGATGATGCAACTAGAAAAACTTGGATTTATTGTATTCCAAATAAATCTGATGTATTTGATACTTTCAATGAATGGAAATATTTGGTTGATATTGAGACAAGAAATAAGTTGAAGTGTCTTAGATCAGACAATGGAGGTGAATATTGCAACAAATATTTTGCTAGGTACTATTTAGAGCATGGAATTCGTAGAGACATGATAGTTCCAAGAACACCACAAGAAAATGGTGTGTTAGAAAGGATGAACAAAACAATCGTGGAGCGTGCAAGGTGCATGAGATTGCATGCGGGATTGCCTTTACAATTTTGGGCAGATGCTGTAGATACTGTTGTTTATCTAATAAATAGAGGGCCTTCAAGTTCCTTGGATGGTGGTATTCTAGAAGAGGCATGGATAGGTAAAAAGGTAAACTACTCATTTTTAAAGCCTTTTGGTTGTGAGGCCTTTGTCCATATTAATAAATAAAATAGAACAAAGCTTGAGGAAAAATCAAATAAATGTACCTTTATTGGATATGGTGTTAATGATTTTGTTTATCGCTTATATGATTATGAAAATCACAAAATCATTAGGAGCAGATATTTAATATTCAATGAAAAGGTTTTATATAAGAATCAGTTGTAGGAAAATAAACAGTAAAAGGAAAACAAACAATTCACAATTCTTGATGAGATCACAGAAAAAGTAAAAGTGTATGAAAATAATAATAATCAACAACCACAAATTAAAACAACCATTACAAGGATAAGTAAACCTGAAACACCTGAAAGTGGTGTCAGAATATCTACAAGGATAAGTATACCCCTTGAACGATACTCTCCTTCATTATATTATTTATTGTTGATTGATGTTGGTGAACCCGAATGTTAGGAGGAAGAAATGCAAGTTGAAACCAGGAAGAAGTGGGAGCTTGCCATGAAAGAAGAGATGGACTCCTTAATACATAACCAAACTTGGGACTTAGTCAAGTTTCCTGTAGGTAAAACCACATTGCATAATAAATGGGTTTATAGGTTGAAGGAAGAATATGGAGGAAAAAAGAGGTACAAAGCGACCTTTGGTGAAGGGGTTTTCACAGAAGAAAGGTATTGATTTTGATGAAATATTTTCTCCTATTTTTAAGATGACTTCAATCAGAACTATTTTAAGTCCTGTAGCAGTGGAAGGTTTGCATCTTGAACAGTTAGATGTAAAGGTATAATTTCTCCATGGAGATTTGGAGGAAGAGATCTATATGTAGCAACCAGAAGGATATGAGGTCAAAGGGAAATAAAAATTAGTGTGTAGGTTAAAGAAGAGCTTGTATGGCTTAAAACAGGCTCCAAGGCAGTGGTATCTAAAATTTGACAGGTTTATATTTGAACAAGGTTATATTAGATGTCACTCTGATCATTGTGTTTATCTGAAAATCAAAATTATGGCAGCTATATTATATTGTTATTATATGTATATGACATGCTTGTTGCAGGGTCTAACATGTAGGAAATAAATGTTCTCAAAAGAAAAATGACAAATTCATTTGCAATGAAGGATTTGGGAGCTGCAAAAAAAATCCTTGGTATGAGAATAACTAGAGACAGGAAAAATCTCAAATTAACACTGTCTCAGAATGAGTACATACAAATGGTGTTGAAAAGATTTAATATGCAGAATTCAAAACTAGTTAGTACACCTTTTTCTAGCCATTTCAAACTTAGTAAGGACATGTGCCCCAAGACCCAAGAAGAAATGGATTATATGTCTAAAGTTTCATATGCGTAAGCAGTTGGAAGCTTAATTTATGCAATGGTTTGCACAAGGCTTGATATTGCAAATGCAGTGGGAGTTGTATGCAGGTACATGAACAATCTAGGAAAAGAACATTGGATGGAAGCGAAATGGATTCTTAGATATTTTAGAGGTACCAAAAATCAAGCATTATGCTTTGGTGGTTCAAACATTTCTCTACATGGATATGTTGATGCATATATGGCAGGTGAGAGAGATAACATGAGGAGCACTACAGGGTATGTATTTACTATAGGTGGAACAATTGTTAGTTGGGTTTCAAAAGTCCAAAGTGTTGTTACACTTTCAAAAATAGAAGTAGAGTATGTTGCTGCTATAGAGGCTTGTAAACAGATGATTTGGTTACAAAGGTTTATGGATGAATTGGGTAAGAAGTATGATATGGGCACATTATACAGTGATAGCCAAAGTGTCATTCATCTTGAAAATAACTCAAAATTTCATTCCAGGACTAAACACATACATCTCAAGTACCATTTCATACGGTCAGTGTTGGAAGATGGACAGTTGAAGCTGGAAAAGATACACACTAGCCAGAATCTAGCAGATATGATAACATAACTTGTAACCAGGGAGAAACTAAGATTATGCTCAGTTTCAATTGGTCCTCAAGTATGGTGATGAAGATGAGAACAACATGGTCCAAAGTGGAGTCATTGTCCAGCAAATGAAGCAGCGGTGGAGTTGCTACAATCAGTCTCCAAGTGGGAGATTATTAGGTGTGGAGTATGATTATATTCTTTATTTTGTATCGCAACATTGGAACCCTGTTCTTAATGGGGCAGCAATGCCACCCATAATTAAACACTGCCTGGGGATGATCTGATGGTATAATTTATGTTTAATTTAGGTTTTTTTTCCCTAGCAGTAAACCCCTCGTTTTGTATGAGGGTATTGTATTGTGGATATGTATTGTATGTGTATTATCAGAGCGAGAAATAGATAGGGAGACTAAGAGAAAACGAAAGATATTACATCAGATCTGTTGTAGGTTGTGTCTCTTTATTTTGCTGGATAATAGAGAGGAAGGACTGGCTGTTCGGGTGGACGTAGCCCAAACTGGGTGAACCACGTATATCTGTGTCTCTCTGGTTTTATGTGTTTTGTATTTTTGTGTTTTCCGCATATTTTATGTGTTGCATTGCTCTGTAATATTTAATTTTCTAACACACATTTCATTAATGAAACTATTCAAGCTTTGACTGAATAATTCTGGATCCACCATGCGAAGAGTACCCCGTATCACCCTCAAGCAAATGGCATGGTGGAAGCTTTTAATAAAATTTTGGAACAAGTGCTTACCAAGGTATGTAATGCTGATCGAAGTGACTAGGATGTGCACATCCCTTCAGTACTCTGGGCCTATCGGACCACATGCAAGAAATTGATGGGAAAAACACCTTTTTGGATGGTTTATGGGAAGAAGGCCATTATGCCCATGGAGTAAATCATCCCTAACCTACGCATCGCAAATTTTACAAGCATGGTGGAACTAGAAATCATGGAGGAATGCTTAGCGCAGCTAGTTTCTTTGGAATAGGATCTCTTCATTTCTAACTTTCACTAGCAAGTTCAAGAGGCTCAGGAAAAAGGCTGGCATGATGGACATATATGACAGAATTCGTTTAAGGAAGATGAGCTAGTATTACTAGATGAAAACCAGTTTGCGCGCCACCCAGGAAAATTTTGACAACATTGGTTGGGTCCTTATGTTGTAACAAAAATTAGCAATGGCAGTGCGGTTAGATTGACTATGCTACGAGGAGACCCCCTGCCTCAGTACGTTAATGGTAGTCGTCTAAAACCATACAGGGCCAGCCCAGTGCCTACCAAATGACTATATGGCTGGAGTAGTTGTATAAGGATGACTGCGAGCACACATGGAGAAGAACGAAGGCGAGCCTGATGTGCGCGCAGGGGTCATCCGCAGGTAAGGAGGTGCGGAAGGGTGCGATGGGAGTGTAGGGGTAGTATGTAGCTGCAAAAACTAGCTGTTGGAATATTAAAACTGGGTAAAAAGCCAATTATACCGTTGAATGGAGCGGGTAGCTGGCAATTAATGTGGCAATTTGGGAGGATTTTTTACCATTTCCTTGATGGTAAGGTAAAGCTAAGTTTCATCCAACCCTTGTTGCCCATCAAAAGCTATAAAAGGAAAGGTGCAGATAAGAATTGGGTTCTTTCCTTCTCGAAACTCTTGTACCCTGAGATTTCCAGTGAAATCTGTACTTTTTGTCATATCGCCATCTGCATGTCTAGGCACGCTACCCCCTTGGATAACAACAACCCTAAGTTCGCCTTTCAAGAAAGAATGACTGGGTCCAACCCCACAAAATTATCGCAGGCCACGACTTCTGCAAAGATGGCATCCAACGAAGTATTGGAAGTAACTCCCGAAGTTGAGGAAGTCATGTCCACGCCGACCAAGGAGAAGCATATGGGAAAGGAGAAGAAAAGAGAAAAAGGTCAGGAGAAGGGGAAGGGGAGGGCTTCTAAGTGGGCTATGGTGAAGCCGTGCACGTCCCCTCGGATTGTGTAATCCCCTCGGAGGGTGCCTAAGGAACGCTCACCTAACCCTGCGAAGCATCCTCTGACTGCTCAAGAAGATGATATGCTGGCGGCCCCACTAATTTGGCTACCACCCTATAATCGACCAAGGAGACCTATGGTTCACACGCCCAAGAATATTCTTGTTGTTCACTCCTATCTATAGATGTCACTGGTTCTGGATGAAGTCCCCATAATAGGAGATATGTTTGGAGGTCTCCCCTCAATTAAGTTCGATGATCACGACCTCGCCAGCATTGATGCCTTCCCAGAATTAGCGCGTGAGTTATGTCTTGAGAGGGTTCTATATGATACTGTGGTGAAAGTGGCGCCAATGCCGTAGGCACGTGGGTTGGCAGGTTCGGGGCTATTGAACTTGCTGCAGATACCCCACTTTGGTTGATACAATATCACCGACCTAGTTGTGCTTCAACTGTTGGCACTGGTCTATGATGGAAGCTTGTGGATCCAAGAACGCATTCCAATTGACGCTGCCCTAATTCACCACATTACTGGTCTCCCCATGCAAGGGCCAAATCCCATGGAGCGTGTCAGCAAGAATTATGAGTAGCAGATCGTTGACAAAGTACGGAAGGACTATCACGTAGAATGTAACAAAAGGGGATTCTTGGTAGGAACCATCACTAACCCAAGAGTGCGCATGGGTACCCTGCTGCTACCCTGCAAGATGATGCACAAGTGCCAGGCAACAAATGTCCCCGCCTATGTAATTTAGCTCATTGTCCGCTGCGAAAAAAGGAGTCTTCTATAACTTGTCACAGTTCCTTTACACTGAATTTTTGGAAAATGTGCGTGAGGCACAAGACTACAAGAAGGCATTTTGTTACTCCCGACTGTTGTTGCTAATTGCACTGGTGGAGTGGGTAGCCCCTGAAGGAGTAGTCCTCCCTGAGCTTGAACCAGATATGTGTGAAGGAGCGCGATATGTGAACATGTGGGATTTAAAGGATGCGAAACGTGTTGAAGAAAACAAGGTGTTTTGTGTGTTGTCTGACAGCACATTGGTGGCAAAAATTCATTCCAGACTGCATCTGTCCCCTACGGTATATGAAAAATATTAGGGCATCACGACATTTCAGGTTATGCAACACAATGTGCAAATTCGGGGCCTCAAGGATCCCACTTGGATGTCACTCCCATACATGGTCACCGATGAGGAAATTGATAGGCTCATTGCCACTTGGCCGCTGCACTAGAGATTGGGATTCATGTCTACTGGCACTACGGGAATTGTTGGTACGAGCACAACTCCAAAAGAAACCACCCCAGCTAATACTGCCATGGAGTCAGAGGTGCGCATCACAGAAGGCGCCACCAGGAAGGACCTCCCAAAATATGTGACCTAGGGAATGGAGCAAGAATCACAGCAGGATATGGAGACTAAGGGGCTGGACGTACAGAGCACAGGGTCCCCATGGGGCACGAAATGGGTAACAGATCCCACAGGCCTGTTAGAACCTAAATCCACCTCAGGCTGAAATAAGGAAGAAAAAGGACAACACCAAACCATGCTCAGCCTCGTAGCTAGCCTTACGAGGACATGAGAGGGCTCTCTCTGGGTCAATCTCAATTAAAATATTCAAAGGGGCTTGAGATGAATAAAACAACAACTGATATTAGGCTAGATAAGCAAATAGGAGGGTTTGATTTGATTTTTAGAGGTTTTTGTTGGAAAAAGGGAAAAATAATTTTCGGGCTTGGGGATGAGGCCAAATTATTGCAGAGTTCAAGTTGGGGCAGGGTAGGCAATGACTTTGATGTCTCAGATTCAATGAATGGATAGAAAATACTGTTGAGGAGCTGAAGAGGGCAAGAGCGTGCAAGGATCCTCTTCAAACTGACGAAAAACATGTAAAACTAAACAAAAGTTTAAGGCAGAGCACCAGCAAATCAATGAATTCTACCTCAATTACTCATTTATTTAATTCAAAAGCATAGAGAAGGGAAATAGAATACATATAAAATTAATGAAACTTACAATAACATGAGAAGAACATCATCAAAACTCAAAAGCCATAAGGATCCCAACAAGTGCTGCAAAACTGTGGTCTTTCCTTTGCCAAAAATCTGAAATGAATGTACAATGAGGTGCCAAACTTTTTCCCAAGTATCCAACCTATCCAACCCCTGAAAATGATTGAGAAAATACATCATATAGACCATCCTAACCCCTTCCCATTCCTCTAGGGGTCGAGCTCATCCTTCTAGGAGCTGTTTCAACCAATTCTAAACATGGAACTGAAATCTAGGCAGCCAAACAACTTGCCTCTATATGCTAGGAAACTGATTCATTCATTTAATTTTCACTTTTTAGTGAATGAATCCTCTAGAACAAGTAAATATGAGCCAAAATTACATCATATTCACCAAATTACATCAAGGTAGATCAAGAATTACATCAAAAATTAAAACTAGTCAAAACTGGGCGAATTTCTGAGCTGAAGAGTCAAAATGAGGCCAAATTTCTCTATTCGCCGCGCCCAAAAACTCAATGCGTCGCGCCACTTTGGAGGTGATTTGAGGCACTTTCCGAAGTCCAAATTGAGCCCATGATAGCTCGTTGGAAATCCCTGTCTATGTACTATCCAACCCAAGTGGAATTTCTAGATTTGGTGTCCATTGTCCCCTCCAAAAGTTCAATCTCCCAAGACTGGTTCCTGCTGGTGCAAAAAGTGGCAGAAAGGCCATTTTCAAGGTGTTTTTGACCCTTTAAACCACCCAGAACTTGATGAAATATCTCAGCCATTCCTGAGCATGCATAATTTATCATAAAAAATTCAAAAATTTAAAGTTTTCCTCCAAAAGATCTCTCAAACGTAAGCGCGCGTCGGGTGGCGCGACGCGTCAGGTAGAAAAACCTGTGTTGTGACCAAAAAAATTCAAAATGACAAAATTTTCTTCAAATCCCTTGAAATTTGGACTGAAGGTACATAATCAAGTTTCATGCTCAGCCAACGAATCTTCAGCCAAGATTTGAAGTGGATCAGGCCTTTCACGACGTTTTAGTGCCCTCTTGGTGCATGCAGTTTCAGTGGTTGAGTCACTGTCTTGTTCATATGATGAATGTGTCCGTCATGGTGCCGCAAGGTATGTATCAAGTGTATGTTTGAATTGTTGAAAATGAGAAATGAGAATTTAGTTTTTTTGTCTTAGTTTTCAAATAGGAAGGGAAAAGTTTGATTTGACAAACTTTGGGAAAAGGGAGAACCAATGAACTGTTTAGAGAATTTGAGGTTTTGGGAACTTGTATAAGTGAAATGAATGATAAGGAATGCAATGAATTTAGGGATAGGGACTTTAGGGATATGGATAGTGGGAAAAGAGGGGCTCAGTCAAGAAAAGTTAAAGTATTTGGGAATTTAGGAATTTTTTGCAAATGATAGGGAAATAGGGCTTAAATGGTATGAGTGGTTTGGGGAATAGGGGATTGGCAATGATGATAATGTGATAGTGAGGAGGAAAGGAATCACAGGTGGGAAATGGGATTTAAAAAAATTGGCACCAACAACCATACTTTGACAATCAAAATCAAACCCTAAGGAGAAATTTTCCAATCCAAATGATAGGGTTTACTTTGAAATTCAACTTCTTGTATATTCCACTTTCAAAATACACCAAATGCCGTCTAATAGCAATCCACAGCTTTACAAACCTACTTGAAGCGAGGAATTTGAGTTAGTTTGAAGTTTTCATGAAGCAGTGGTAAAAAATTTGCTTGGAGGCTTTGTGCGCCGCGCAGGCTGGATGCGCCGCACCAGTGTAAATTTACACTGGGAAAAATTGCTCTATGCGTCGCGCACCTTCAGTGCCCCGCGCTCCTACCCAATGCACCGCGCCATAAATAGTGCATTTTTCAGGAGGCTTTTGGAGGCCTTCCTGGTGTCCAAATTGGGCACATGATAGCTCTTTGGAAATATATTTGAGTCTAATTTCCAACCCAAGTGTAATTGTTCAATTTGGAGTTCATTTGCCTTGTCAAAAATCAAATCTCCCAAGACTGGTCAAAATGCAAAAAATGAGGCTGCCTCAAGGGAGAGTGTTGTTGCAGTCAACTTTTGAAGGTCTTCCTCAGCTCCAAACTGAGCTCATGATAGCTCATTGGAAAGATAGTTTTGTCTAGTTATCATTGGACTCATCAAGCAAGTCATTTGGCCAACCAAGCTAGGAGAAATATTGATTGTGCCCAAGGTCTCTTCAGAGGTGCATCAATTCTCCCAAGACGATTTTATTTTTGACGTTTCTCTAAAACCATGATACATGTGTAAAAAGGAAGGGAGGTTTTTCTTATTTGGCATGTTGTGGACAAAAACCTCTCTCAGGTTTCCAAAATGCATCTTTTATTGCTCTGAAACATCATTTAAGTGAAACCTATCCCGATTTGTGGAACAAGGGATTTGTCGAAATGAAGCGAAATGAAGGGGATAAGGGGCTTCTAAATTCTTTGAAAAAATTTTAAAAGTAGGGAGGGATGTTAGGAAGCAGGGGAAAGTGGAATTTCAGGGATTGAGTGAGGGGAAGGGATCCAAAAGGGAAAAACACAGGCCTAGCCTAGAAAATTGCCAAGTTTTAGCAAGAAACTAGGGTTTGTGCAAAAATGAGGAATTTGGGGGATCTCAGTGATGGGAAGTGTTTAATAAGGTACATTAAGGATAGGGGAAGGTTTATGAACATCAGGATACAGGTTTTTCTAATGATTTGACCATCCAAGAGAAATTACCTCCAAAACCCTAGGAGATGGAAATGAACATTACCAAGGCACAATTGAAGCATGAACAAGGTGTAAGATGACCCATTGGAACTTGACATGATGATGAAAACCCTCTGAATGATGGTACACTCAGCTGAATGATGACATGGACCGACATTTGGACAACTTTGAAACGAGTAAAAGCAAACCCTAGACCTAATACCTAGTGACCAAATTTGGCTTGAAGACTCATTAAAATGACAAAATTTGACCTTGACACCTTAAAATCACTTTGTAAGAGCATGTTTGATCACTAGAGGAAGGATGCAAAGACTGACACTAACAAGGTCGATGAGTGAAACGTCGGGCTTCCAGGCCCAATAGGGAGATAGAAGTCACTCTGACCGAGGACGATTTGGAGCAAATTGCGGATGTGGTCACTATCGCTTCGGAGGATGGGTGGGTTTCCCTGGAAGAGCAGTAGAAGGCCGTAGTCACAACATTACAGTCTGAGCTACATGCCTTCCAGCTGAAAGATGATGTCTTGTAGACGAGCATGGTTCAAGCGAGGCAATATCAAGCGATCCAGCCCACCACCAGCGCAGAATTGATCTCCACGACTGAGCACTGAATCTACCCCTTGCTAGACGCAGCATTAATTATGAGTCCACCCAGCTTGTGCGAGCAAGTCCATGCTTGTGCAGAATTTTATCTCGACCTGGACTGGCTCCACGGAGAGCCGCTGCATGCTCTCCATACGTCCCTCTTTGAAGTGATCCAGCACAAAGACAAGAGGGCGCAGTAGCAACTGAGTGAGGTAGAGAAAACCATAGCGGCTAAGACTACAGAGGCTTCTCAGGCACAAGTCGCGTGCATCATTTCTGGCACACAGCAGAGAGAGTTTGAACGTCTAATCAACAAACTCTGCGAAGATGTGTGAGAGGACATTCGATCCTCTGCCATCCTGCAGACTAAGTTGAAGGACTATTCACAGCTCTGAAATCCACTCGAACCGAAATAAAAATTGGTAAAGTAAAGCTGGAACATCAGATTGTTGTGCTGCAGGCTAAGTTGCAGCCTGAGACCCCTCCCAAGGTGCACGCCCAAAGATCTGTGTTAGTCGCGGAAGCTACAAATACGATTACAATGTAGATTTCCCAGGGTGCCGAATTGTTTGAGACAGCTATGAAGTTATGGTCTACAGTACAATGTGACCTTCTTTTGCGCGAATTTACCCAAGATCTACACCAAAAGGAAGAATAATTTGAGCAAATGGAGGCTACGATGCCCACGCTTATTCTAGCCCAACACCAGGCACGTCTACGAGCCAGCCACGTGCTCAGGTATGAAATCGAAGGGCTCCTCCACAAGAAGCAGGTCCTCAGTGACCACCTTAAGCCCTGGGCAGATGAAGCCCTCAAGTTGTCATAAGATTTGGATGTAGCTGTCAAGTAGCTGAATCAAACCTTGGAGAGTGTTACCGCTGCCACATAAGGGCCAAATTTTCAAAAATTGGTTAACATTGCACAACATTCTGCCACATAGAGTGAAGGTGTTTTTCCCCTTCTGTTTGTAGCCATCAAGCAGCTCTAGGAGAAAATGCAGACCCCATGGCTGCTGTGACTCGGGACGAGTCAAATGATTGTGTTGGGGGCCTGTTGGAATATGGTCCCTTACCTATGTTTTGATATGTTCCAACGCTCCGTTTTGATATAAATTTTGTAATAATTAGTCTAGTGCAGGGGCTTGGGGGCAGGTCAAAGTCCCCAATTTATTGTAATGGGTCAAAGGGTAGACCAAGAGTCCGCAAACCACGGTTTGCAGACAATACGATAGTGCATGCTAAGATTCTATAAATAGATGGATAGATTGAGTCTAGGAAAAAATGTTAAGTGTGATTTATGCTAGTTGCGAACTGTTGAGATATGTTTTGGGTTGTATTTGGGTAAGGAATCCTCCTGGTTGTGTGCGTGGATATCCTTAGTCATGCTGTGTGCAGACCCCACTAACTGTGTGCGTGGGTTGGGAATTGGGTCTGTAAGTGGATTTTGAATGCTAATGAATGATAAATATGTTTGGAAGTATCTCTGTGTTATGAGCACTGGTTGTGTTTGTGCTACTGTGGTGATTCTATCTGTTGATAAATATTGTTGCGCATGTGGATGCGAAGGCATCACTTAGATCTGGATATTAATAGTTTCTTTTCTTATGTTTACATGCTCTCTATGGGTTTATGAGCTTCGCATTATGAAAGTATATTGTTAAAGTTTCTGTGATAAGACTTCTTCTGCGTGAATTTGATAGATCTTAACACGTCTACCTCAATTAAATCACTTTCTCTCACGGTGTGGAAACTTGGTTCCAGCACCATCCCATACTACTTCGGGTGAGACCTTGGACCGCGCAAGCAAGTCATTGTCGAAAGGGCTAGCAGTATAGGGTTTGTTGGAAAATCTTAAATCCGAACCTGGGTTAGGACCCCTCAAACCAACAAACATGTTAAAAACTTCACTCTTGAGGTTTAAGAAGTATACCCAAGTGCGTCTGGAAAAATAATCAATGAAATTTAGGAAGTACTTGCAACTAGAGAAAGAAACAACAAGAAGTGAACCACATAAATCACTGTGCACAAGCTGCAAAGGGGTTGAGGCATGCCAAGAGGCACGTTTGTCAAAACTATCCCTATGATGTTTTCCGAGTACACATCTAGAACAAACACCATCTTGGCAAGATACCATAGGCAGACCTGTCACCATATTTTCTTTACATAGAGTTTGAAGAGAGCGATAATTTAATTGACCAAATCGCTCATGCCAAAGTTTGCTCACTTCATCATTATGAACAACAAAAACAGAGGGAAGACATGATGACCCAAATTTGTCAAACTTATACAACCTTGTGGAATCATCAACAATTCCAGTAGCTAAACTATGTCTAAGATCTTTAAGTTCCTTAATTACAACATCATGAGGTGAGAATTCTATTTTTTCCCTTCACCTAAATGAGTTATCTGATAAATAGATAAAAGGTTGCAAGAAAAGGTAGGAACACATTATAAATCATTAAATTTACCATTTAGCTAGATGAATGGTTCTAGACCCTACAACACTAAGAGATATATCATCACCAACATAAATATTTTTGGTGTTACAATCATTTAACGAAGAAAAGATGGCTTTATTTTTGGCCATGTGGTAAGAGGCTCCAGAATCAATGAACCACTCATGAGAATGAGAAGAAGAATAAACATTCAAAGCATAACTAGATCTTGATGCTTGACAACCACAAGTAGAAAATGTAGTTGAAGAGTTCTCCAAATTGATGTTGTGCTTTGTGTTTCTTCATTTCTACTTCCAAGGCTTCCATATTCTTAAAAAATTTTGACTCTTTGTGGCCATCACGATTACAAAAGTTGCAATGTGTATATGCCTTCTTCCCTTTGTTTTTATTTTCCTTATCAATTTGTTGAGTTGCTCTTTCAATTTGCGGTTGAAATTGTTTAAGACCCTTATTTGGTATAGGACCATTCTTTTTAGGATACTGCTTCTTTGGATTTTTTTTTATATGGTTGTTGCTGGTCTGCTAAGGATTTCTTAGAAGAGTTTCCAATATTAATAAGACCAAGGTGTAAGAGTTTTTCTTTTTTTCTTAGAGAGGTGGACTTATAGGTTGTTCCTTGAGAAATGAGGGCTTCTCTAGTGGAATGGAAGGTGGAAATAAATACAGAGTATGCAGGGTCAAGCTTAGCAAGAATGGAATAGATAAGGCTACCATCTTCCTTTTTGAACCTACAACCTTCTAAAAGATATCTAAGGGTCTTGAATTTGGAAAAAAAATCTTCAATAGAAGAGGAATTATTGGGGTCCAAAGTAAGCAACTCATTTTCAAGTTAGTGGGCTCTGATTTCATTTTAAATGCCAAAAAAAATACTTAGCTTTTTCATAGCTGCATCAAGGGTGCCAATTTCTTGGATATGAAATCTAAGATCTTGAACAATGGGCATTCCTATCAACCCTCATGCTTCATCTTGCTTATTTTCCCATTTAGCGGCTTTATCTCCATCGGTAGGTTTAGTTTCTTGTCCTGTGGCTATTCTATTAAGCCATTTACTTCTAAGTATGTCTATCATGTGGGGTAGCCATTGAAAATAATTTGCGCTGTTAAGAATAACCAAGCATGCACTTTCAATTTTTTTAAATTGAAGCTGAAAAGGCTGAAACTATCTTCTCCAATGGAAATATCTTGAAAAATTAGGCTGGTTAAAAAAAACGGCTCGAAAAACGTCTTTCGGATGAAGAAGGTATGCCTTTTTTAAAACAATGTGTTGCCGAATAATTACGTGAAAGGTTGAGAGTTGATAATGAAGTTCTACTTTAAAAAAAAATTCCCCCATTTTCCAAAATTAATACAATAAAAAAAAAAGAAACTTGACAATGAGACTTGAACCCAATACCTCTATTATCATAAAATAACTTTACACCAAGTGAGCTAGTAAAATGATTGTATTTGTTTGAAAGGAGAAAGGTATTTTTTTCTTTGTATTTTTCTTTTCAATGTGCGTGTTTTTTTCTGCAAAAAAAAAAAAAAAAAAAAAAAAAAATTGTGCAAAAAAAATATAACCCTTACGACAGAACGTTAGATTTCCGGTCAGTCTTACTGAAAACTATCTATTTTTTCGCTATTTCTGATTTCCCGAGATCGTACAAAAACGCAGGGAAAGAGCATACGTAGCAGAAAAATCTCCTCTTCTTGTTTATGAGTTGTCGAGATCACACACAGCGTAGAGAAAAGAGCATACATAGAGAAAAGGGTATAGAAAGCAATTTAAAAATAGATCCGGCAATAAAAAAATAAAACCCGAAATAAATAGAGGGATTAATAAATAAAACCGCAAAAAAATGTTTTATACCTCCAGATCTAAAAAGACATAACTTGGGCAACCGAAAACCTTTTCGCATGAAACAAATGAGTTTCTCACTGTAATAGATGCTCCAGACACAAAAGAGTAGTTTTCTCGACTCGAAAATGCTCAGAAATAGCAGATCTGGAAAACAACAGTTGAATGCAGTCAAACTGGCTTCGGATTTGGATCAACAATGGATGTAGCCCTCAAAATAGCTCTGATACCATGTACAAATTAACAGGGTAAGTTCTTTAGATCAAACACCAAAGGTCACCGCTCATAAATAGATCACAGATCAGTACACCAGTATTTGACATGGTTAAACCCCTCAAAGAGGGAAACAATCCACGGCTTGAGCTAACACGGCCACTTCAGGGAATTTATTAATAAAGAAAGAAAATTTACATAAGCTTATCTCATAAACGGTTACCAGACAAATGGCCCTCCATGCTCTTTAAATAGAGATCATGTACCAATCGGGTGTTAAGCCACGAATCAAGTGTCGGTAATACTGAGGAGAGAGTGAACCATCAAATCGCTGTATATCTTGACCGTCCGATTGTAAGTTACAAATGTACATAGTAAAGAAACACACTTTACCTAACTCTACGCTAGACCAATTTATACTTAACTATTTTCCGTGTGTCGGAATATCCTAACAAATGATGCACAATGACACATGTGGCATGAGAGGGAAGTTTTTCTAAAAAAAATTGCCTAATTTAAAATGATAATATATATTATATATATTTGATTGATTTTAAATAAAAAATTGTAAAACATCAATAATACCATTGACACCAATAATTTTATATCAACTTTAAAAAACAAAGTAACTAAAATTTAAAAAAAAAAATCTTATAATTTCACTTTTTAGTGTGAAAAAAATGTATACTAAACACAATCAAAAGATACTGTTTTAAAAAAAAAAAACACATTACATTACAGTGTTACTCACTAAGAAAATGGAGTGCAACAGAAAAAAGACATGCATTAATATTAGTAGAAGTTTATAAAAATAATAAATTCAAATTGTAGTTGTCTGGTCATCAAAACATTCTTATAATCCAAATCTCTATACTAGGTAACAACTCAGCCACAAGCTTCTCACAGATAATACATTACAGACTCCACACAATTTATTTCTTTACATCGTTCGGTTTTACAACACATTTCGTGGCATTTTTCTGACCAAACTGAGAGGTCACCCCCAAAAAAAAACTGAAACACCACGGGTCGTCTGGTAAGGCTAGTTTAAAACAGTAGTTACCGGAAGTCACTACATAACGCATGAAACGAAAGCGCACCAAATTGTATATTAAAACATGATTTCATTTCCAGTTAAAACAACGCATTGTAGAATTCTCCCTTCAACAGCCAACAGATTCCACCTGTATTGATTATTTAACAGTTTTTCAATGAAAGAGGCATTTTTACAATCTTTCACCATTGCAAACCGTTAGAATGAGTTACTAGTTAAACTTCTCAAATTTTTATGGAAATGTTTAGAGTGGTGTAAAGTGGTATATCTGAAGTTTTTCTCAAAAAGTATGCCTTACATATAAAATAAAATAGAAATTTCAAATTAATATTTAAAGGAAAATCTTATATATCAATGTAACAACTTAACATAAGATTTATATTTGTTTATAAAGATCAAATTTACAAACTGATAGTTTGATCTGATAGGCTCATTTTACATCCTAGAAGATGTGTATGTCTATGCTCAATGTCAAATTGACATGTGTCTTTTTAAAATAAAAATAAAATATTTTCTAAATAAAAAAAGACAATATCAACCATAACTAACATAAATCAACACACATTAAAATGATTTTTTTTTGGTTATTAATAATATTTTTAATTATAATTGAATATATATATATATATATATATATATATATATATATATATAGTTTTATTATTGACTGTTTTTAGATTTATGACTATCCATGGTATTTGAAATTATATATATATATATATATATATATATATATATATATATATATATGAATTAATATTGAAGTATACTTAAAGATATATTAATAACAAAAAAATTGTTTTAATGTGCATTGATAAAACAACTCAATGCACATGTTATGTAAATTTTTTTATATATTGTTTTAAAAAGCATCTATATATCATATAAAGCTATTGAGAAAATCAAGTTTTTATGGATAAAACATTTAAATTATGTAATCTCTATAGCATTCAAAAATACAATTTAAATAATGAAAAATTAAGCATTATTTTTTTTCACTCTAAAATAAGCTTGCACGAAGAATTATGATCTCCCTCACTTCATATATGATTCAAGCTTAAGATGGATCTAAGTCTTAATGAAATTGATAATGATTTAAATATTAACCACTAGGATATGGTCCAATGTTCAAGTGGGGAGGTTTGGTCCCCACAGGTTTTGTGGTTCAACTCACACACTATTTCTTGAGTTGAAAAAAATATAGTAAATTAAAAATAGTAATAGAATTTAACAATCTAACCATTGCATTGATCAATATCTATTTCAAAGATTTTTCCCCATATATATATATATATAAAATTAAAATTAAAATATTGTCAAAACTCTTATTCTTTAATTAGTATCTAATTTAAAAATAAAATAAATATTAATGACGACAACGATGATGATGGTTACCGTGCATTGAGACCAATGTAGTCTATCAGACCTTAAGAAAAGAGAAAAAATCTAAGTTTGATTCTTCAAAATCTTGTTTCTATGGTCAAAGAGAAGGGAAATAAGTGCTACAAGATTGCTATAGGTGGGTTGGCTTAATAGTTCAAGAAGATTGGAAGTGTGACAGATGGTAGGGAATTGAGAGCGAATGTGAGTAAGAGTAGGGCACTCTAAAATGAGGTGTTTTTCATCTTCCACCTGCTTAGAATTGCAACTCTGACAGATTTTGTCATTCCAAGGGGCCTTGAGAATAGACCATCACCCGGCCCCACTCCGAAGCTCATGGGAATTAGTTCTTATGTTAGCGATGTTCATTTTTTTCTTATTGTTCGACAACAAAGAGAGATAACTCTATTATTCAGGGTAGGGTTGATCACTTCCTTATAGTATCTAAGCTTCCTTTTACCCTCTAGCTCCTGATCCTCCCACAACTTGTCTTTAAACTTGGAGGTAAAAGTATTTTTGATATTATCTTTACTTTCCATACAGATCTCCTCCTTAATTCCCCAATGGTTGAGCCGGGACTCAACATCCTTATGCCACCCGCGCTTGAGGTGAAGGTGAGAGTTATGACTACAGTTTGAAGCAATTTTAGGGAGCCTTTTTTATTCCATGTTTTCAAGCTTCTTCTTATAAATAAGATATCTAAATATAGTTGAACTTTCAATGGGGGAAAGACCAGATTCAGTCAAGAGTATAGGATAGGAAGTATTTCCCTTGATCTTAAAGTTGTAGGTTATGAATTTCTTTTGAATCATCTCAATCTTCCTCCATGATTTTTTTTAAAGTTGAAAATCCAAACTTTCAAAATCTTGATTTTTAATTCATAATAAAAAATTTTGTTTGTCAAGTTGTGTGTGATCCTTGAGGCTTAATCTGTGGCTTGAGGAGTCGCCACCCAAAGGCATCTAATTCGTTAAAGTTTGATCCTTGCTAAGAAAACTCATCCTCAACCAGTGGTACTAGCAAGACTTAACAATTCATAATAAATTTTAAAGTAAAATAAATGTTTATAAAATTTAAAATTGTACTAAATAAATTTATTATTTACATTTACAATAAATTAATTAATATAGCTGTTTATATTTTTAAAAAGATATTAGATTTAATTTTTTTATTACAAATATTAAATTTATGTTTATAATTCAATAATTTAAATTTATTAAACTTTATTGAGAAAGTTTTATTATCACTTTCTAATTCAATATCGTAAAGTTGTTGTAATGTAATGTTTTGTAAATATTTTAATTAAGCCAAAATAAAATATAAATATAAATAATTAAAAAATACAATTATCAATAAAATATTTGACAAGATTAAATTATATAAAATTAAAAAAAAATTATAATGATGATGGTGATTAACTTCCAATAATATAAAATTTAAAAAGAAAATTATAATGATGATGATGATGATGATTAACTTTTAATAAAATAAAATAAAAAATAAATTAAAGAATATTTTTTTTTATAATGATGACGATGATTAACTTTCAATGAGATCAAAGTTTATCAAACTTAAATAAATAAATAATAATTATGATGATGATGTTGATTAACATCCAATAAAATCAATGTTTACCAAATCTATTTATAATAATTATGATGATGATATTGATTAAAGTTCAATAAAATCAATGTTTATCAAATCCGTTTTCACTTTTAAAGATTTAAAAAAATTGAAATCATAACTTAATAGATCCAACATTAATCCCAAATCTGTTTTCATTTTTAAAGTTATTGAAATCATTGCTTAATAGATCCAACATTAAGATAAATCAAGACTACTAATAAATTTTCCCATTTCAATACTTGTATTCCAAAATATATATAAAATACTTGAATTCTTGTCTGAAGTGTTCCTAACTAGGATTTTTCGTTTTCATAGGAATGAATTCTTGTCTGAAGTGTTCCTAAATAGGATTTTTCGTTTGCATAGGAATCAGGTTGTTCTAAATATATTGAAAATGTGAATGTTATGAAAAAGCAAATATGTAAGAAAATTGATTTCATCGACGACCTTCATTTCTACCGAACGCGTGAACTTCATTTCTCCCTAACGCGTTTACAACGATCCACTTGGACATGACAGTAATTTTTCAACCATTGCAGCGGCTCTGACTAGACGTCATTTTTAGATTAACTCATTACCAGAATCTGCTTTAATACAACCAATAAAAAAATGAGAGCAAAGACTCTAAATATTGTGAACAATATAATTATATACTATATAAGATGTTAGCTTCAAGCATATGAATTAAAAAATCACAATCCAGCATCATAAAAGGATTCTCACACCTTTCGTAGACGGGAATATAAAATTTGGAAAGGCTTGTATAAACTGTTACTATTCGCCAAATTCATAGAGTGAATTACGTACTGATGTCATGGGTTGAATCTGCTCACACTCCTAGTTGAAATTTCTCTTCATGTCAAACTTCAAATATGGTTGCATGAATTTTCATAAAAACTAGAAGAACACACCCAAATAAATGGGGAGTTTCGCAAAGTTCTTCTCCCATTGCATGTTGAACAGACTTGCTTTACCAATAGACTTGCTTTACCTCACGTAATAGTATCACTTGGGCTCTACGGAGAGGGTCACAACGAATCTGCCACTATAATGAAAGGAAGGTGAAGAAGTTATAGCTGCAGTAATAAATTATAAGGATGTTGAGCTCTCCGTAGAGAATTTGTTGTCGATACGTGCTTGTCTAATCTGTTGTTGCTTCGTATGGTCTGCCCACAGATTCTACAATCAACTCTAACTCCTTCACAACATCACTCATTTTAGGGGGATTCACAATCTGTTGGAAAGGAAGAGAAGAGAATCAAAAATAATTAATTCACAAAAAATATAGAAGCGGTTGCTCTTCTCTATTTATCACATAAATTTGATTCACGTGACTTCATTACAATGAATCAACGTGAGGGATATTAAAACCCACTCACCTAAAATATCTTTACATGAAACCACACACTAAATTCAATTATCACTAAACTGGACTTGACTCAACACTCAATTGAGTGACTTTCTAAATATAACAAACTCTTCATACTGGAATAATTAGCTTATTTTAACGGTCCCTCTTATTACTACCGTATGACTCAAAATAACTCAAACATGACTTAACTATGCATGTTAGGCTTACAATAGAAATCGACTCTTAATTACTACCGTATGACTCAACATAACTCAAACATGACTTAACTATGCATGTTAGACTTACAATAGAAATTGACTCAATTATTGCTTAAACATGCCTGTTGGCCTATGTCACATTTAGACTTACAATGACTCAAAAATTTTACAAAATTTTGTTTCTTTAAGATTTTATGTCCTCGAAATTGTTTCATTGTCGTTATTTTTTGTTTTTTAAAGATTCTAAATATCCTCAAAATTGTTTCATTCTCGTTGTAGGCTTTTTGTTGTAGGTTTGTAATTTTTATTTGACTTTTTCTGAATTTTTGCTAGAAAAATAATTTGATATAGTCTTCTACACATTCCTCTTCAAATATTCGTTCAACCATGGACTACCGCCACAACATTACATCTTCAAATTGTGTTCTTTTCTATGGTTTTCGCGTTTCCTATTCTTGAATTTCTTTCTGCCATATTTCTTGATTGCAGAATGTTATTTCTTCTTGACTCCATTATGGAAAAATGGTTTTAATGCATTCTTCCTTGTTTTCAGAAATTTCCATATCATTCTCTTCATATTCATCATCATTTTTTGCTCCTTTCTTCCTATAATCTGCATACTCAAGATTAGTATTCACCATTTCATTCAATTCTTTTATTCCAGTTGTTGCTTTAAGACTCGCATCAATTTTTTCAATTGCTGGGTTTCTGAATCCATTCTTCAATGAGCTTCAAATATGCATCAAACATATTAACAATTTTGTTTTCAACTTCTACTTCCATGCTATTTTGAACACCTGCATATTCAAAAACAATGTTAAAAGCATCTTTATTATTCTCTTCAGTGAGAGCTTCCTGCTCTATCTCTTCCTTCTCTGTCTTCTTTTTTACTGCATGCAAGTTGTCTTCCACTGTTAGGTTGTTAGTCACAATATTCTCATAAAAGACTCTTCAATCACTTTATCCTCTTCTTGCTCATTGATTGTTGCTAGACCATGTACTGCTTCATGAGCAGTTCCAAATTCTTCATATTTTGTGGCTACAAAGGAAACTTCAACCTTCAATGCATCATCAAACATGGTGCTTACCATATTACCATATTCAATCTCCATTTCAAAAAATAAACCACACATATCATCAACATAATGTTCATCCACTCTATGGTGAGATATCTAAGCATGCATGTGCTCACTGTAAATTTCATTGAAAATTTTAGCTTTACCCAATTCATAAGTTGTGGTTGGATTCACCAAAGCACGTCTCACTTTGTAGTCATCATCCACACGTGTTTCATCACAGTGGGATTCACCGTCATTTGCACCATCCACATTACAATGGAGCACTTAAACATTGATATGCTCTTGCCTGCTTCACATATAGAGGCTTCTACTTCTCTCTTTGCAATATTTGTTGCATCTTCTTCATCCATACGCATGATTTCATAATGGGTTTCAATTTTATAGTCTTCATAACCATCTTCCACTTTTGAGTGGAATTCTCCACGCTTTTTTGTAATCTCAGATTCTTTCTCATCTACTCTCAGATTTGCGGCTAACTCAACAGACTGTGCCACATCTTGCTACTGCATGTCACTCCTTCTTCTGTAAAGATCTTCCATGTTTCTTTAGAAGTTGTCTCTTTTGCTACCTTGCACATAATAATTTCATCCATTGTTTTTTGAATGAAACTCAAAGCCAGGGCATCATTAAATTTAGGAGGTGGTAGGAGATCCATGATACACCAATCAACCTCGATTTATTTTTTGTTTTATGCCAGATCTCTTTGCTCATTAGTTGTGGCATGAACCTCTCTAAACACGACAACAATCTATGCCTCTTCTTTTTGATCCATTTTCTTAGTCTTCTTCAGTCATAATTTGCGACCCATTGTAGGTTTTAATCATCTACAGAAATTATCTGCAAAAGAATTCTTAAAAACAAAAAATAAACAATAGCGAGAGAATAAAAGAAAAAACAAATATACTCAAATATTTTTCCCTTCAATCCCAAATTGGGACTACCAGTTTGATTTTTCATTATATTCATTTTAGTGTTATAACACATATATATACAAGCCGAAGCATTCATAAACCTCAATCCATTAACCCTAGATTAGAACATAACCATAGTTTCATTGACGAGATCTACAAAATACCATGGGTCGAAAACCATCATGCCCCAAAACCATGTGCAAACCCATGCAAAAAACCATAGGCATGTCTGCCCACCTAAAATAGGGTCCAAAAAAAATTTCTCGGGGTGCTGCCCTCGACCCCATGCAAGGGGCTACCTGTCACCTATGAACCCCTGGACAAGGGAGCTTACCAAACCCCGCCACGCCTAGCATAATGAATAGGGAGAGATTAAAAACCTGTCATTATTTACAAAACACAAAAATATTTTTGTAAACTCACGGAATTTGCAAAGCCCTAAATTTCTATCAATAAAAATATTTTTATAATATTTGATAAAACACCTTTTCAAGTTCTTTATGCTTCAAAATACTTATTCCAATATTTCTTTAATACCATGCACACTTCGATTTAAAAAAAATACTTTGGAAAATTCAAATGCTTTGACCTTTCGAAGCTACGACCTTTCAAAAACTTTGCAAATTTGTATGGTGGCTCCCAATGTCACAGTTGCTCACTACTCACGACTGTTGTTATAGATACTATTAGAGTCGGTCCTTACAGCCCTCCGTTAGATATCATTTCTCGTTTTGCATATCATTTTTAGGTGTCTCACTCACTTCACTTCGTTGCATTTCGCTAGGGGCATGCCATTGACTGACGAAAGGGTTTGGTCTTCTTGTATTCCCTCATGCTTGTACCTGCTGAGCTAATTAAAACTCCGCAAAATTCATTGAATTTCAGTTCACGTCATTCATGGTCATAAATGATTATTTTGGTTAACAAGAGTATTTTAGTTTTAGAGTCTAGGGTTCAGTCTTTTGATATGTTTAATAAATGCCCGCAGGCCATGAGAGTGGTTTTCGAAGAGGTTCTTAGTTCAAATTTTCATCATCAAACACATTTGAGGACATTTCTTGTTCAAAACTCTGTTTTGAACAAGAAATTGTCGAATTCATTTTTTGTAACAGTCATGTATTTTTTCCACCATAAAAAATTTCAATGCAGCCTCTGGTCTTTGCCGAAGTCCAAACGCCAACATCCCTGCAAAAATCAACTAATTTCATTAGTCGAAACTCAGAAAGTTAGTGTAAAAAGCCAAAAGACAGAAGTTCAATGAAATGATAAAGTGCCAAATGAAAAAACATTACAAAGTGGGTTGTGGAGGAAGTAAAAATTAAAACCAACTCTTGCAAGATATGTTCCAAGGATATGTAAATAATTTTTGTCAAATTACATTCACAAATTCTCATTGCAAAGTCGAATTGGGAGGTGGGAGAACAAATTTCAGTTTGCAAGGGCCGTGACTGTGTGTTATCGTTGTGCGCGACGCATACAAAGAGGGCGTGGCACATAGAATGTGCGCGGCGCACTGGGAAAATTTTTACAGTGCATTTTTATGTGAGCGCGGTGCACCAAACCAGGGCGGCGCACTGGGAGTGCACGCGGCGCGTTGAGCCCTCCAGCTCAAACTCATCAACGTTTGGTGATTTTTCAATTTCAAATAATCTTCCAAGCTCCAAGTAAGTGTGTTAACGCCTGCCAAATGTTTTTTGGATATGCTATGGTGGTTTAAAGGTGAAGAAAACAAATGTTTGAATGGTGAAAGGTTTTAACCCTATATCCACTCCAAAATCCGCTCCATAGGGTTAGAGGAAGAGATGATTGTAATTTGAATTTGGGTGTCAAAGCTGCAACTTGTCAAAACAGTCTCAATCCCCTATTATGTGCACTCTCATCACTGCCATTTAATTTCATTGTTGTTGCTGCTAGTTTGACCACAGTCCCATATTCATTGTCCCCCTTATACCTTTGATCCCCATGTGAAATCCCAAACCCTACTTGTTACCTCTTTCCCTTCCATTGATCAAATTTCAAGTTTCCACAAGCTTCAATGGTTGTTTTCATGTCTTTGACTGTACTTTTTCCATTTGAATAACTCTTATGTCTATCACATTGCAAGTCACATTACCATCACCCATGCCCATACCATTTGTAAAGGTGTGTAATCTCAACATTTTCCAAAGCAGTGAGTAAATTGTTTGTCTTTTCCAAAGCCACTTGATAGTCCATTGTGTTCATTTTGACACTTCCCACAGTCCCCATTCCATGTTTGAAACATTTGGTATATTTGATATTGAAAGGCAAAGCACCAATTCATCATTTTCAGACATACACCTAACCCTTGTTTTCACCATACCTATATCAGCATATATTTGTCATACATCTTGATTTCAGCGCCATGTCAGAGACAGATTCACCTTATGAGCAGGGGTATGAGCAGGACAATGATTCATCTACAGAGGTTAATGTGCCAAGGAGGTCCCACAAAAGTGGCAGGCGTGTCAGGGGGGAGCCCACTTCTTTGACCCAATTGCAGGCTTGCCCGCTTGCAATGGATTGTTTTCAGCGTCAGTCATGTTTCCATTATTGTGAGATGATTTCCCAAACTCAGCATCATCATGAGTTAGCTCGCCTATTTGTCTTACAATTGCATATCGGTTGTGTAAACCTTGTTGGGGTGGATTTTACTTAATCACCAGAGACCATTTCAGAGGCGACTGGGATACCAAACATCGGGGAAGAGTGGAATAAGCGACAACAGTTGGATAGAGCCTATTATGAGCCATATATCAGACCCGGATATATGAGGCAGCTGAGCAGTGTATTTCCATTCCTATTTTTGAAGGATGAGTATGCACCATTGATGAAACTCATCATTCGTTATTTCAGTTGTGAAGGGCGCTTTTCATGCTTGTATGCATATCACATCCGGCTGTTGATGCACTTCACGAGAGTGCGATTGATGAGCATTCCATACTTTATGTACCGTAACATAGAGCGGATGACGTTTCTTGTACAGAAGAAGACCCCAGCACAGCATCATAACAACATATATCATTACGCGCTGATCAAAATCATGGTGGTACATGAGCTTACACAGCAGGGCATTGCTTAGGAGGAGTTCATCTCCTGTGACTTCTTTGCAGTGCCATAGCCACCTCCCGAGGTAGTTCATGATGAGGGAGAGCCTTCACACTAGTTTGATATTCCTAAGACTGAGAATATCAGTGCTCCAGTGTATGTGACATATCAGCGAGGCCACAGAGCTTTATTTGCAGCGACACGACGAGTACTATCTCCACCCGGGGTGGAAGGGGTCTCGTTGACTTCATCAGCAGCGCGAGTACTATCTCCACATGGTGTGGAAGGGGTCTCACCTTCAACATCAGCACAGGTACAGGTTCAAGATAGAGGCAAGAGGCATATGCATGATGAGGGCCCTTCAGGAGGCCGAGACACTGATTTTATACTCATTGATGTTGATGCGAGCTCTCCTAGCTCGAAACTAAGGGAGGTCATCCAGGAGCAGAAAGATGAGATTGGTACTTTGACAGAGAAATTGCAGAGAGAAAAGTGGGTGATAAACTACTTGGAGCAGCGGAACAAACAGCTGGAGGATCAGCACACACTTGTAGAGTTGCGGCAAATCCGTGAAGATCGACAATTGGCCTGGAAAAGACCAGGTGACATGACACCATTTGAGCGAGAAACTTGCCTTATGCATGTCAAAATTCATCTGGAGAAGTTTTTGGCAAAGGCCAATAGAGACAAAGACATGCTCCTTCATATGAAAAATCACTATTGGGCCCGTACTCACGTTTGCAAAGCTAAAATGAAGATCCTGAAGGCAAGGTTGAGCAAAGCACTGAAACGGCGAAAGAGGCCTGATCCACTCTGGATTTTGGCCCAGGCTTCGTTGGCAGAGCATGAGGCATGATGGGAAATCTTTGCTCCGAATTTCAGCAAATTTGGAGAAGTTTTTGTCATTTTTGAAAATTTTGGTCTCAAAACAGGTTTTTTCACCCGACGCGTCGCGCCACCAGACGCGCGCTTATGATTGGGACATCTTCTGGGGGGGAATTTGTATTTTTGGATTTTTCATGGTAAGTTATGCATGCTCAGAAATGGCTGAATCATTTCATCAAGTTCTGGATGATCAAAAGGGCCAAAAACACCATGAAAATCACCTTTCTGCCACCTTTTGCACAAGTAGGAAGTAGTCTTGGGAGAATGAATTTTTTGAGGGGCAAATGAGCTCCAAATTGAAGCATTACACTTGGGTTGGATAGCAGACATCTAGGGATTTCCAACAAGCTATCATGCACTCAATTTGGACTTCAGGAAGTTCCCCAAAAGCAGGATCAAAGTGGCGCGACGCATAGAGCTTTGGAGCGCGGCGCATAGAGGAATTCAGCCTATTTTTCACCTTCCAGCTCAGGAATTCGGCCAGTTTTGAGTAGTTTCACCTATTGATGTAATTTTTGATCTAGAATGATGTAATTGGTTAACCATGATGTAATTTTGGCATGTATTTACTTGTTCTAGATGATTCATTCACAAAAAAAGTGAAAATCAAGTGAATGGATCAGTTTCCTAGCTTATAGAGGCAAGTGGTTTGGCTGCCTAGATTTTAGCTCCTTGTTTAGAATTAGTTCAAACTGCTCCTAGAAGCATGAGCTCGACCCCTAGACGCATGGTAAGGGGTTAGAATTGTCTATTTATTGTATTTTCTGGGACACTTTCAGGGTTGGACTCTTGGGAAAAGTTTGGCACACTATTGTACATATTTTCTGCATTTTTGGCCAAGGAAAGATCAGAGGTTTTGCAACACCTGTTGGGATTCTTGTGGCTTTCAGTTTTGATGGTGTTATCTGTCAGTTATTTTTAAGTTCTTTAATGTTTAATGTATGCCATTCCCTTCTTTTGCTTCTGAAACTAGATGAATGAGTAAATGAGGTAGAATTCATTGATTCCAGTGCTCTGCCTTTAAATTTGTTTAGTTTTATATGTTTTCGCCAGTTTGGAGAGGATCCTTGTTCTCCCTTGCCCTCTTCAGCTCCTTGTCATTCTGATCCATTCATACACATAATCAAAAGCATCAATACTACTACCTACCTTGCCCCAATTCAAATTCTGCGAAGATCTGGCCTCATCCCCAAGCCCAAAATTGTTTTTCCCATTTTTCCAACAAAATCCCAAAAAAATTAAATCAAACCTTCCTATCTATTTACTAGCCTAAAATCAGTATCCATTATAGGTCATCTCAACCCCTCTGGAGAATTTTTGCCGAGATAGACCCGGAGAGAGCCCTCTCCTGTCCTCGTAGGGCTAGCTACGAGGCTAAGCTTGGTTTGATGTTGCCTTGAGTTTTACCTTATTTCAGCCTAAGGTATATTTGAGCGCTAACATAGTGTCGACCATACTGGGGATTGAACCTAGAATCTCTGGTTTCGTAGTGGTGACCATACTGGGGAATAATCTCAATGGTTTGCTTGTTGGTGTGTTCATTTCATGAGTTATAGACGGAGTTTGAAGTCACGCCAGGTAGCTTTCGAAACACTTTTGCTATGCATTAGCGGAAGTAGATAAACGTTGCTTCAGTCGATCTCCGGTTTAGCTTGTGAATGCGACACTTGATTTGCGAATTACCCTAGTACACTTGTTCGTTCTAGACTTTTGGATGATTGAGTCTAGAAGTCGATAGGCTGAAAATAATCAGTTGTGTCCCTTGGATTTTTGAATAGATCAATACACTGGCTTCCCGAAGACATACTAGATCAAATCCTGATCCAAATCCACCTCCATTATATGAAAACCCCAACCTAATCCCAAGAATTTTCTGTCAAGAAGCTCCCATCATTCCTTTGGTCAAATCTCACTCATACCCCACTGTTTTTGAATACATTGAAGATATTGAGTTTGACGATCAGTTCGAGTTATCATTGTTTGAAACCAAGTCCGAAAGCACTAGTGGTTCTACCGTCATCAATCCTGAGTTCATCAAGTATCTAGAAGTCGAACAAGAAAATAGATCTATTGATAATTATATCTTGAATCTTCAGAATTCTATCGTGGCAACCAACATCCTTGAATTCATAGAATCCGCTTCTCAAACTCTTGGACCATCAGTGGTTACTTCTGATTCACAGGTTCAAGCTGAACCTTCTTTCATTCCGAAAATTCCAGTACAACCATCAATATCTGATCAACAATCAGCAGTAGTTCCTCCTCCATCTCCACCACATACACCTCGTTCATCTACTGCTCCCATTCCACCTGTTTCTCCAAGAGAGATTATAAATCTGCTGAGAGCCATGGCTACTCGATTTGCTCCTCTTGTGTTACCGCAACAATTGAATGATATGCCTGCAGATTATCAGAGCAAGATTCCAATATTTGATGGCACTCCACAGAGTCTTCCGGCACAACAACATGTAGATAAGATGACAGAATTTTTCGATCTTCATGAGATCGATGAAGAGAATGTAACCATGAGACTTTTTGTGCAAAATTTTGGAGGGGAGGTAAGAAAATGGTTTAGAGCTTTGCCAGCAAGAAGCATTACTACAATGGCAGAACTTCACCAACAGTTTCTAGATCGTTGGGAAATTAAAAAAGATCCACTTCAGATCAATGCCGAGTATAACAGCATCAAGCGCAATCCTGGTGAGTACGTTCAAGACTATATTATCAGATTCAATACGGTTTGTAATGCAATTCCAGATGACTTAAGACCGTCTAGAAAGTCATCTCTCCTTAAATTCCTGGATGGTTTTGATCCGGAGATGGCTTATTCATTACGAGACAGAGATCCGCCTACCTTGGAAGATATGCAGAAGATTGTTGTTAGTGTTGAGGCGAATTTGAATGATAAGAGAGCCAGGTTGAAAGAAGAGAAGAGAGTGACCATAAGGGAAGAAGCTTCCACATCTACATCATATCAGCACTTGCTTCGCGAAATGGAAAAAATGTTCAAAATAATGACGCTTGAGAAGCCAAAACCGCAGATTCGAAATCCCAACTACCGTGGCCAGCAGCAGCCACAGTTCAGAATTAAACAGCGTGAACAGAGAGCACAAGAGCCGGTAGCCCAGTAGCAAGTTAAAACACCTCTTCAGCAAAATTTTGTTGGTCAAGATTCAGACGATGAAGATGATGTAGTGGGAGAAGAAAATCACTTTTTTACTCCTGATGATCTGCCCATTTATATCACTGAAGATGAAGAGTATGCAGAAAGTTCAGCTGCACAGAAATATGAGAATTTTATTTTAGCAAATGATGCAGCTCTTGAGGAAGAATCAGATGAATACCAAAGAGGGTATATGAATGCTTTGTCCGCTCAGCAGAAGCAATACTCATTAAGAAACAGAGATGTGCCCATAAACCCAATTCAGAAGAGAAAAAAGGCTTCAACACCAAAGATAGATTCACCTGTAGCACAAAAGAAAGGAAAAGAGACAATTGATCCCGCAGCTAACAAATCATCATCAACAGAAAATTCAAATCAGCCAAGCATATTGAAGGATAAGGATGAAAGGAAAGAAGTTCCAGTCAAAGAGGTCGAAAAGGTTTCATCTTTTAGTTTGGAGAATGAAATTTCTAAATTGAAGGTATCTATTCCTTTGACAGAAATTATGAAGAACAACAGTTATAGAGGTCAAGTCTCTAAAATTCTGAATTTTGATCCAATGTTTGACACGGTGAATATTGAAGATGATCAGCCTGAATTGATCTTTGGGACTGCCTTAGATGGTGAGTCCCTTGACAGTGATGTTCCTCCCTTTTATATCAGTTTGAGGCTGCATGAATTTGTATTGCATAATGCCATGTTCGATTCCGGTGCTTCGCACAATCTTATGCCAAAAGCAATCATGGAAAAGTTGGGTTTAGACATTACAAGGAAGTACCATGATTTGTACTCATTTGATTCCAACCGAGTGAGATGCATCGGGCTCATTAAAGATTTGGTTGTCAGTTTAGATCAGATTCCTGCGAAGAATGTCTTGATGGACGTGGTTGTGGCAGACATTCCTCCCCGATTTTGGATGCTCCTTTCTAGATCTTGGGGAGAAAAGTTGAAAGGTACACTACAACTAGATTTCTCTTATGCAACAATTCATGTCTTTGGCCAAATGAGAAAGTTATATCAAGAACAGAAGATGAAATACATGATAACAAGCAAGGAGAAACCAATCAATCATCCTGTAAATTATGTAGATGCAGACTTAGAGTCTTTTGTTTTGTTTGCTGATAGTTTTAATGATATAGATAGTCAGTTAGTTCAAGCAGAAGATATACCAGAGATTACCGAGAATTTCAGAGAAGTTCTGCAGAAATAAAGACAAGAAAAGAAAACTACTGTTGAGCAATCAGCTAAAGACGATGGGCAGAAAACATAAAAAATAGAGCTGGCGCAATTTTAGCACTTAGAGGATGATGAAGATGGTCTTTGGACCATGGATTTCGATGGCGCAGTGGGTAGTGATGGTGCTGGAATTGGTGTTTGGGTACGCAGTCCATTTTCCGCTCTGAATAAGGTGCCGAGCAATGTGCGAGTATGTTCCTACAAACTAGCATTTGATTGTTCTAACAATGAGGCTGAGTATGAGGCTCTCATTGCTGGCCTAAAGATTCTAAGAAAGCTGAACGCGAAAATAATTGCAGTCTATGGTGATTCTGAATTGGTGATAAAACAGGTAAAGGGTGAGTTTCAAGCCAAGCATCCTTGGATGAGGGTTTACCGTAATGCAGTTTTAGACATTTTGAAGTTATTTTCAGATTATACCTTGACGTGTGTGCCTCGCATCCAAAATGGTGTTGCTGATGGACTTTCTAAAGCAGCAAGCAATTTAAAAATCCCAATGAATTCCAACAATAATTTCGAGATCCATGTGAAGCACCGCCCTACCGTTCCGGATAATCAGAGATGTTGGCAAGTTTTTCAGGATGATGAGGAGATTAATGATTTCCTGCAAAACAAGGGTAAGTTAAGATACCTCCATAGATACAGAACATGATGATGGTAATGATGATATGCAGATAAATCAAATGGAAGTGTTGCAGCTTAAGGATAACATCATTCCTAAAGGATTGATTCCTTTAGAGGAACTCTTTGATCAAGATGACGTAGCCCGCAAACCGAAATTGAGGCCGACTGAAAAAGGTGTTGAAGAAGTAAATATTGGGACAGCTGAAAACCCCAAGATGGTAAAGTCATCCAAGTCATTGTCACCGGAGGTAAGAGCTGAATATGTGAGATTGTTGTCTTCATTTGCTGATGCTTTCACTTGGGATTACTCAGATTTAAAGACGTATGACACTAATATCATTCAGCATACTATCCCTATTAAACCAAATCAGAAGCCTTTCCGTCAGAAGTTGAGGAGAATCAATCTGAAATTGTTTCCGTCAATTGAGAAGGAGGTAAACAGGTTGTATAAGTGAGGAATCATTGTACCTATCAGATTTTCTGATTGGATTTCCAATTTGGTGCCCGTGAGGAAAAAGACAGGTGAGATCCGTTTGTGTATTGATTTCAGAAATTTGAATAAGGTGTCATTGAAGGACAATTATCCACTGCCAAAAATGGACCATATACTGCAGCGAGTAGTTGGAGCATCAAGGATGTCACTACTCGACGACTATTCAGGATATAATCAAATTTTAGTTCATGAGGACGATCGTGACAAAACCGCGTTCACCACTCCATGGGGAACGTTTCATTATGCCAAGATGTCGTTTGGTTTGAAAAATACAGGTGCCACTTTTCAGCGTGAAATGGACATGGATTTCGCCAATGAGAAAGATGTATTTTTGGTTGTTTACCTTGATGATTTGACGGTGTTTTCAAATTCTGATGAAGAACATTTGTATCACTTGAAAGCTGTTTTTCAGAAGTGCAGAAAATATGGCATTTCGCTGAATCCGAAAAAGAGCTTGTTTGCCATGGATGAAGGCAAACTTCTTGGCCACATCATATCGAAAGATGGCATTCGTGTTGACCCTGCACGTGTTGAAGCAATCCAGCAAATGAACAGCCCCGGAACAATAAAGAAATACAGTCATTTAATGGTAAGATGAATTTTCTGCGTCGTTTCATTCCAAATCTTGCTGAGCATCTTAGAGAGATCAAAAACATGCTGAAAAAGGACAGCCAAGTAAAGTGGACAGAAGAGGCGGTGAAATCGTTCAATTTGGTAAAGTTAGCTCTTTCTTCAGCTCCCATTTTAATCAGCCCGAATTACACACAGGACTTCATTTTGTTTTCATTTGCTTCTGAGCACACTTTGACAGCTGTTTTAATGCAGAAAAGAGATGGAGTTGAGAAGCCCATTTCTTTTTTCAGTCGAATTATAAGGGACGGAGCTTTGAAATAAAACATTATTGAGAAACAAGCACTTGCTCTTTTGAAGGCCTTGAAAGATATTCGTGTGTATATATTGCATTCCCACATTATAGCTTACGTTCCTAACACAGCTGTCAAAGATGTTTTGGTACAAGCAGATCCAGAAGGAAGACGGGGTAAGTGGATCGCTGCGTTGTTAGAATATGATGTGGAGATTAAACCGACCAATTTGATTAAAGGACAAGGACTAGCAAAGCTCATGGCCGAAACAAATCTGCATGCTTTAGACATAAATTTGATCGTTGCTATGTCTGATGAGGATGAGGAAAGTACATCATTTCAGGTATCTGATATCTTTGTTTCTTCCCCTTAGTATGCTGACATTTTATATGTACTTCAGAATTTGTCTCCACCACCCGGGATGCCTAGAAATAAGAGTAGAACCTTGAAGTTGAGGGCTGCAAAGTTTTGTATTTTGAATTCTGCATTATATTGGAAAGACCCTGGTGGAATGTTATTGAATTGTTTGGTAGAGGAAGAAGCCAAAAGAGTTTTGGAGGACTTTCATAGAGGAGATTGCGGGGGCCATCTATTTTGGAAAACCACAGCTAATAAGATTTTGAGAGTAGGATACTATTGGCCTACTTTATTTTCTGATGTATATAAGGCTATTAAGAATTGTCACAAATGTCAAATTTTCGAAGGGAAGCAGAAATTACAGCCTTTGCCTCTTAAACCAATTGAAGTTAGTGCACCATTTCAGCAGTGGGGATTGGATTTCATTGGAGAAATCCATCCGGCATCTTCAGGTCAGCATAGATGGATATTGACAGCAACAGATTACTTCACGAAGTGGATCGAGGAAATTCCCACCCGACAAGCTATAGATGCAGTAATTATTTCTTTTCTTGAGAATAACATTCTGTCATGTTTTGGTTGTCCTAATAAGATAATCATAGATAATGCAGCGGCCTTCAAGTCAAAAAGGATGGTTGAATTTTGCAATAAGTATAACATCAGCTTGGGACATTCGACTGCCTACCATCCGCAAGGAAATGGCTTAGCGGAGTCTTCTAATAATTCTTTGGTAAATATCATTAAGAAATTGCTGGAAATCAATAAGAAAGGCTGGCACAAGAAGTTAGTAAAAGCGCTTTGGGCTGATCGGGTAAGTCAGAAAAAATCCATTGGCATGTCTCCCTTTGAGTTGGTGTATGGAGTAGATACAATGTTTCCCACTTCTCTTGCTGTCCCGGTAGTCAAATTTCTTCAGGAAGCTGGTAGTGAGGAAGATCCCATGCAGTGAAGGATAAATCAGATAATTCATTTACAGCAAACACGGGAGGAGGTCTTTCAAAATACATTCAAGTTGCAAGAGCGCATTAAGAAGATTTATGACAGGAAGGTGAAAGCAGATAAGTTTCAGTTGGATGAGGTGGTCCTGAAGTGGGATGCTCGAAATGAGGAAAAAGGCAAGCACGGAAAGTTTGAAAACATTTGGAAGGGTCCTTTTAAGATTGCAGCGTATCGTGGTCAGAACGCCTTTCTTCTCAAGGAAATGAACGGGGATGATTGTCCTAGAGGGCCAATCAATGGTCGACTGCTCAAGCGATACCATCTCTGAGTATTTTCTGCTGATTTCATTGTCATTGTATATACCGTTCTACTTCTGTTTCATCGCAAGTGTGTACTAATCTCTTTTCTTCAGTCTGGGGCCCGAAGCGAAGGCTATAATTCTGAAGAAGGAGGTTAGTTGGTTTGAAGTTTTTCAAGTTAGTTTTATCAGTCATTTCAGTTTTAAAAGTTGAGTCAGTTTCAGTCAGGTTTCAGTCAAGTTTTCAGTCAATAAATGTGTCAAAGATTTTGTGTTATCTGTTGAAATAATGACTCCATAGCCCAATGGATGAAGGCACTGTCTAGCTCTTCCAGAGATCTGCCGTTCTTGGCATATCCTTAGAGCTACCATCCCCATTGGAGCCAATGTTAGAGTCGGTACTTACAACCTTCCATCAGAGATCATTTCTCTTTTTGCATATCATTTTTAGGTGTCTCGCTCACTTCACTTCGTTGCATTTCGCTAGGGGCATGCCATTGACTGACGAAAGGGTTTGGTCTTCCTGTATTCCCTCATGCTTGTACCTGCTGGGCTAATTAAAACTCCGCAAAATTCATCGAAGTTCAGTTCACGTCATTCATGGTCATAAATGATTATTTTGGTTAACAAGAGTCTTTTAGTTTTAGAGTCTAGGGTTCAGTCTTTTGATATGTTTAATAAATGCCTGCAGGCCATGAGAGTGGTTTTCGAAGAGGTTATTAGTTCAAATTTTCATCATCAAACACATTTGAGGACATTTCTTGTTCAAAACTCTGTTTTGAACAAGAAATTGTCGAATTCATTTTTTGTAACAGTCATGTATTTTTTCCACCATAAAAAATTTCAATGCAGCCTCTGGTCTTTGCCGAAGTCCAAAAGCCAACATCCCTGCAAAAATTAACTAATTTCATCATTCCAAACTCAGAAAGTCAGTGTAAAAAGCCAAAAGACAGAAGTTCAATGAAATGATAAGTGCCAAATGAAAAAACATTACAAAGTGGGTTGTGGAGGAAGTAAAAATTAAAACCAACTCTTGCAAGATATGTTCCAAGGCTATGTAAATAATTTTTGTCAAATTACATTCACAAATTCTCATTGCAAAGTCGAATTGGGAGGTGGGAGAACAAATTTCAGTTTGCAAGGGCCGTGACTGTGTGTTATCATTGTGCGCGATGCATACAAAGAGGGCGCAGCGCATAGAATGCGCGCGGCGCACTGGGAAAATTTTTACAGTGCATTTTTATGTGAGCGCGACACACCAAACCAGGGCGGCGCACTGGGAGTGCGCGCGGCACGTTGAGCCCTCCAGCTCAAACTCATCAACGTTTGGTGATTTTTCAATTTCAAATAATCTTCCAAGCTCCAAGTAAGTGTGTTAACGCCTGCCAAATGCTTTTTGGATATGATATGGTGGTTTAAAGGTGAAGAAAACAAATGTTTGAATGGTGAAAGGTTTTAACCCTATATCCACTCCAAAATCCGCTCCAAAAGTAGGCTCAAAGTGGCACGGTGCATAGAGCTTTGGAGCACGGCGCATAGAGGAATTCAGTCTATTTTTCACCTTCCAGCTCAGGAATTCGGTCAGTTTTGACTAGTTTCACCTCTTGATGTAATTTTTGATCTAGCATGATGTAATTGGGTAACCATGATGTAATTTTGGCATGTATTTACTTGTTCTAGATGATTCATTCACAAAAAAGTGAAAATCAAGTGAATAGATCAGTTTCCTAGCTTATAGAGGCAAGTGGTTTGGCTGCCTAGATTTTACCTCCTTGTTTAGAATTGGTTCAAATTGCTCCTAGAAGCATGAGCTCGACCCCTAGAGGCATAGGAAGGGGTTAGAATTGTCTATTTATTTTATTTTCTGAGACAATTTCAGGGTTGGACTCTTGGGAAAAGTTTGGCACACTATTGTACATATTTTCTGCATTTTTGGCTAAGGAAAGATCAGAGGTTTTGCAGCACTTGTTGGGATTCTTGTGGCTTTCAGTTTTGATGGTGTTATCTCTCAGTTATTTGTAAGTTCTTTAATGTTTAATGTATGCCATTCCCTTCTTTTTCTTCTGAAACTAGATGAATGAGTAAATGAGGTAGAATTCATTGATTCCAGTGCTCTGCCTTTAAATTTGTTTAGTTTTATATGTTTTCGCCAGTTTGGAGAGGATCCTTGTTCTCCCTTGCCCTCTTCAGCTCCTTATCATTCTGATACATCCATACACATAATCAAAAGCATCAATACTACTGCCTACCTTGCCCCAATTCGAATTTTGCGAAGATCTGGCCTCATCCCCAAGCCCAAAATTGTTTTTCCCATTTTTCCAACAAAAACCCAAAAAAATTAAATCAAACCTTCCTATCTATTTACTAGCCTAAAATTAGTATCCATTATAGGTCATCTCAACCCCTATGAAGACTTTTTGCCAAGATAGACCCGGAGAGATCCCTCTCCTGTCCTCGTAGGGCTAGCTACGAGGCTAAGCTTGGTTTGATGTTGCCTTGAGTTTTACCTTATTTCAGCCTAAGGTATATTTGAGCGCTAACAGATACCACTCCAGGCTATGACCAGGGCTATGAACCTCTTCTTATTTAAAAAAATTTCTTTTGAGTTGGCTAACACATCTCGAATTATGGAGAGCTTGTGTTCTAACGCCTTCCATGATTACGAAGGTTGCGTTAATGCTTTAGCACAACTACTTAGAGTTATCTCTCATGTGCATGCAACGGAGGTGAAGTTTACAACCTCTAACGTGACTCGCCATTGATCCCTCCAGCATTATAATGCCCTGATTTCCACTTGCATGGTGTGTTATATCTCTAATGAGATAAAAAAATATCTTCTCTTTCACAGATTGCTGCTAATATGCTCTCTCTCTCTCTCTCTCGACTCTGCAAAAACCTCATTTTGATCTATATGACCTTAGCTCTGATACCAAATTTTTGGAAAGGTAGAGGGGTAAAGGCACAAAATAACACAAAAATTCACACACAAAAACATGAGTTGTGGATCTTATGTTGATCATACAAACTTGATTGAGATGACTTCGAACCCGGTGAGGGGTATTAAAACTTTTTGACTAGTGACTCGCATAAAATATCTTGACATTCAAACATACACTAAATTTGACTATCACTAAACTCGACTTGACTCAACACTCATTTGACTGACTCTCTAAATATAACAAAATATTCATGTGGGAGTATTTTCTTATTTTAACACCACTGAATGCTCAATGTAGAGCAATGATCACATTACAAATATTTCAAAGCCTGTTTGAGAAATTTGAGAATCTCTGAGAAAGGGTTCGAGTATGTGATGTCGGACTGCATTTAATTCATCGATATCCATTGAATTATTCACCTTGTGAACCATATATTTCCCTCCTCCAACTAGAGGCGACCGAGATGAAAGGATTTTCATTAATACCACATCAAAGCTGTATAGGTCGCTCTTTTGTGTCAGTTGTTGTGACATGTAATATTCTGGCTCCAAGAAGCCCTGCCCAAGTAATTGTTGTTAAAATTTCATAGTTAGACACTAGTAGCCCATAATCTATGCCAATTTTACCCATTTATAACCGGAAAGTTTTGATGAAATATTTATAAAGGGTGTTGGTACTTACCATTGTTCCTTTAACTTGAGTTGATAAATGACCTTTATGCATTGTGTCTACAAATATTTTGGAAAGTCTGAAGTCGGCTTGGAAATCATATTCTGGTCTAGCAAGATGTTAGTGGACTTCACGTCATTGTGTATACTTGGTGGATCTACATGCATGTGAAGATACGCCAATCCCCTCGCTGACCTGAGTGTGATACAACACCTCTTCCACCAATCGAGACGTATTCCAATTTTGCATGTTCATTGAACATTAAACAAAAAGAGGAAAGTAATATGTCTGATCATGGGAAATTTCTCTGTTGGGAAAATCAGATAATCAAGTAAGGAAAATAGGACGACCTGGGAGAATAAAAGTACCCGAAAGATTATCTCTAAGTGATCTATTTGGAATGTACTTGTACATAAGGATTTTCTCAGAGCCTTCCTCGAAACAAAATCCAATAACTCCCACCATATTCTTATGATGAACCCGAGAAAGAAGTTCCAGTTCCATCTTAAATTCTAAACCACCTTGGTTAGACTCTTTATTTTCCCTTTTCACAACAACCACCTGTTCGCCAATGGGAAATATCCATTTCTACACCTTCCACTCCATATGAATATGATTCAATTCAGTGAGTCACCATATCTTCAAGATTGCATCTCAGAAATATTGAGTATATCATCAGGCTTGCATCTTTGTATAAGATAAATTCTAATGGGGAATAGAGAAAATTCAAGGTTCACGTGGAGTACATTAGGATATTTTGTTGTTCTGAACATTCTGGTAAGTGGTTTTGATTGGTGTTTTGGTGTTTTATGGGGTATATTCCTTTCAAATCTCTCGAGGTGCAAACCTATTTTTTCAGTGCAAAATTTGAGGAAATGTTTGCACTTCAAGAGATTTGATCCCTCTCGACGCTTGTTAGATCCAGAGTTAAGATGGATCACTACTACACCAATGACACTTTTAAGACATTTTTTTAAGACAAGAGAAATATTTTATCTTAAAAACCACTTTTTATTTTAGTTATTTTATATTAAAATTTAATATCAATTGAATTGTCTTAAATATATAATTTAAGACAAAAACAGTTTCAGACAAAAAAAAAAAATTAAGTCAATTTGTATATTTAACACAAACATATTTTAAGATAAAAATTTATTTGTAAGAAAAAAAGAGTTTAAGACAAAAATATTCTAAGACAAAGCTTTATTTTAAGACAAAAACAATTTGAGACAAAAATATTTTAAGACAAAAATTTATATTCAAGACAAAAAGAGTTTAAGACAAAATTATTTTAAGACAAAACTTTATATTTAAGACAGAGAGTTCAAGACAAAAATATTTTAAGACAAAAATTTATATTGAAGACAATGGGCACCTAATATGAAACCCATTTAAGACAATTATCAATTAAGATAAAAAAATATCAATTTAAAACAATATTATCTAACAACTGCAAAATTGACTCTCATAGTACACCCTAAGTCTGGTAGTCTATAGATACTATTGTCCTGTGCCTATACCGAGGCTTCTATTTCACTTACCATTCACGCTATCTTATATAAATACAACGATTGTTTGGCTCTTCATTTTGTGGGGGTAGCTGACTCTGAAGAATGCGACAACGTTTCTTCGAAATATTTCCCAGACATCAATTCCTCTTTTGTCACTCAGATCTATGCTAATACAATTAGAGATGAATTGTTTGTTGTTTCATTCTACACTAATACACATAGGGGGCTTTTAAGAGAAAATAAATCTGTGTCTTAAATTTAATATTTTCTTAAAATTTAACTTTCTCTTAAAATTTTCAATACGAAGCGCCAGTAAAAAGGTAAAGGTAAAGGATTATAAGTTTGTCTTTATGTTTTTGATGGGTTCTTCAGGAAACAGAGTGATGGAGGCCGACAACAACTGATGGGAATTAGGTTGATGGAGGCTGAAAAAAAAATTGTGTTTCATGAGAGGAGTGATGGAGGAAATTTCATTGAACATGGATAGAAAATAACATAGTTGGATTACTTTTTGGGGTCTCCATCAATTGTGTTTAATATGTTTTTTTTTAATATTTTAGTTTTTTTTAACGCTACTTCTATCCACTGGTTGTTGTTATCATCACATTGTTGTGTTGGAGCTCTTGTATTTTATTGACAACATGGACTATATTCACCTAAAGGATTGTTGGAAAATGTAGCAAGAAATTATCAATTTGATTTTACCTTGATTAAATTGAGAAAATTTGAATTTTGACATCAGAAGACAACTTAGATGCAATTAACTTGTATGAAATGGCTTTTTTCACCCATTTTACTCAATAAATTCGAGTTGGAGGAGTTATATTTTAGTTAAGCATGTGTGATTTCTAGTTTGTAGCAATCAAAGTCAATTATCTCAAGTTTTTTTCAGCTAAACTAGTTCTAATTGTTGGAGGAACTAGTGGAAGGTCAGTTGTGTAGTGGGAATTCAGTCAGACTTAGTGATCATCTAGTTAACTAGTGCATGAAAATAATTTGAGTTCCCCAGTTGTGGTGGTGATTCCAAGGAAGTGAAGCATCAATTGTAGACTAGTCGTGAGTGTATAGGTGTTATATGGAGTCATATGATCAACCTTTTGAATTGCACAATCCATTTTGGAAAATTTCCTAAATAATAGGGGCCTAATTTTTCAAGGAATTGTGCAAGGAAATAAGGGCTCAAGAAAAGGCATAAATTGACTATGTCCTGTAGAAATTATACAATACGCATGTATATCTTGGATTCACTCTATCTAACAATATGCTAATGTTAAATACTGAATTTCTTCTACAAATCTTTGTGGAATTAAAAACACAATCGCCAATTACCTATCATGAAGAAAGATCAATCACACACAACACAGATAATTTCCCACGGAAATATTACAGCTAAAAACCCCACTATCTTCTATTTTATATTATATCATGTATCATGAAAAAATTACATACAAAACTCCAATCACAAGAGCTCTCAGTACATCAGCTAATTGTCTCACACTGTCATACAAAAATTGGAAAATCACTTGCTCAATTTACTGTCTCCAGATAGCCTACCTCCACTGTGCAATCCCTGCTGAAAACAATCCCTAAAATGATGCCTTCTTGTCTCCCTTGATTGCGCAATCCTCATGGGCACATCCAATGTGTGTTTACTTGCTTGTGTGCAAGTGGATAATGTCACAACTAATAGTTTACCTCCCTTTCACCTATAACTCATCTGGGTCTCCACTGGATTTGACTTGCATGCAGTTAATAACAGTAAATATTTATTTTCATGTGAGACCACTGATTGTGAATTAATTAATAATTAATTCACTCGATATCTCACTAGTGTATCTTCAGTTACAACTAGCACAACTGAGTTTAACTCACTTAACTGAGTTAAACTACTTACAACTTGCACAAATCATGCACCACTGCACTTCCAACTCTGTTACAACTCGAATCACTCAATTACAAATAAAGTCAACTTTCATGTCCCACCAACCAACCACTTAACTCGAAATTCACTTAACTAACTGATTTTCCACTTCAGTTAACTATTTCCAAGTCCACATTGAGAATAGATTAAAGTTTAATGTCCATCTAAATTAAGGGATAATAAAGATAGACATGCATCTATAAATAGACATGCATTCTATAAATAGAAATGCACCATACATCTATAAATAGACATACACCCAAAAATAGCCTGAGGGCCCCACCTAGTGTAGGTGCTTAATTTTCACTAGGATCAAATTTCTTGTTGAATCTCAGCACTTCCTCTCAACAAGAAAGGGAATATCCTTCACCCCGATCGTATATTTATGGTATTTTAATTTTATCCTGGTGAGTGCCTTCATCCAAATATCTGCATCCTGATATTCCATGGGAATGTATTGAATCAACATAATTATCCTCACACAATCTCTAAGATGATGGTACCAGATATCTATATGCTTGAATCTATCATGGAACACATGATTAATCGAGAGTCTAATGAAAATCTAATTATCACAATGAATCACTGTCAGATCCATATGAGAACCAAACAAACCAACCAAGATCTTTCTCATCTAGATAGACTCACATGCAGCTGGACTCGCTGCCATGTATTCGGCTTCCACTGATCTGAGTGCCACATATATCTACTTCCTATTGTACCAAGAAACAACTGTAGATCCAATGCTAAAGATCCCCCTATCAAAAGAATCCCAAGAAGCAGTATCCTAAAAAAATATGGTCCTAAACCAAACAAGGGCCCTAAGAAATTTCAGCCACAAACTGGAAAATAAAATCACCAAAATAATAAGGCAAATCAAAACAAAGGGAAGAGGACATATAGAAATTGCAACTTTTGTAATCAGGATGGCCATATAGAGTCCAAATGTTTTAAGAAGATGGAAGCCATAGAAGCAACAAAGAAGAAGCACAACATCAATTTGGAGCACTCTTCACCTTCATCTTCAGGCATGGAAATTTTTTCTTGTGGTTGTCAAGCATCAAGATCTGGTTATGCATTAAATGTATCTTATTCTTCTCCTTATCAAGAGTGGCTCATTGACTCTGGAGCTTCTTACCACATGGCTAAAAATAAATCCATGTTTTCTTCTTTAAATGATTTTAACACCAAACATATTTATGTTGGTGATGATAGATCTCTTATTGTTGTAGGATCTAGAACCGTTCATCTGGATAATGGTTAGTTTAATGATGTATTATGTGTTCCTACATTGTCATGCAACATTCTATCTGTTTATCAGATAACTCATTCAGGTGAAGAGAAAATAGTAGAATTCTCACCTCATGATTTTGTAATCAAGGACCTCAAATATCCTAAACATATTCTAGCTACTGGCATTGCTGATGATTCCACAAGGTTGTATAAGTTTGACAACTTTGGGTCATCATCTCTTCCCTCTGTTTTTGTTGCTCATAATGAATATGTGAGCAAACTTTGGCATGAGCAATTTGGTCACTTAAACTATCACTCTCTTCAAAATCTATGTAAGGAAAATATGGTGATGGGCCTTCCTATGGTATCTTGCCGAAATGGTGTTTGCTCCGGATGTGTTCTTGGAAAACATCATCAGGATAATTTTGACAAATGTGCCTCTTGGCATGCTTCAACCCCTTTGCAACTTGTGTATAGTGATTTATGTGGTCCACTTCCTGTTGTTTCCTTCTCTGGTTCCAATTACTTATTAAGTTTCATTGATGATTTTTCCAGACACACTTGGGTATATTTCCTAAAACTCAAGAGTGAAGTTTTTAACATGTTCTTGGCCTTTAAGGCCTTTGTTGAGAAACAATCTGGACATCAAATTCTCAAGTTAAGATCAGACAATGGCAGAGAATATGTTAACAAAAAATTTATCAACTTCTGCACTGAGCATGGCATTCAATTGCAACATACTGTTCCATATACTCCACAAAAAAATGGTGTAGCTGAAAGGAAGAATCACACATTAAAAGAAATGGCTAATTGTATGCTTCAATCTAAAGGACTTGGTCTCAATTTTTGGGCAGAAGCCATTAACTGTGCAAATTACATAGTAAATCACACTCCTACTAAAGTTTTAAAGAATATAACTCCAGAAGAAGCTTGGAGCTCAATCAAACTAGATGTAAGTCACTTTCATGTTTTTGGAAGTGGTGCTTGGGCCCATATTCCAGATGCGAAACATAAAGCCTTAGAGCATAAGAGTGAAAAATGTATTTTTGTTGGATATTTTGAAGATGTCAAAGGATATAGACTTCTTCAACCAAAATCCAAAAATATAATCATTAGAAGAGATGTAAAGTTTGATGAAAATATATCGACCTGCGAGCCTAGTTCGGCGGGTGTGCCACCTTTGGCCTGCGAGCCTGATTCGGCATATGTGCCACCTCTCTCTCTCTCTTCTATTTTTAATAGAATTCCTTCTAGTTCACATGATGACAACGAGGATGACAATCCTCCTCCAACTCGTGAAATTGTTCCTTATACTCCACCGCTTCCAGGATGGGTCTGCTCTACTCGGGATGCAGCAGGTTCTCTTGTAGGTGACCCTGCCGATCGATGACGTACTGTTAGCTTCTTTCATAAATGAAATTATAAATCCAAAAATACATAAATTAAATAATGTAAAGTTAGGATAAATATATTTATTAAATTAGAATATTTAATAAATATTAGAGATACTTAGAAATAGTATTTTGTTAGTAAAAATAGGACTCTAGAATAGAGTCGTTTCCTAGGCTCTAAAATAGGAATAAAGTTAGTAGAATGGTTAGAAGGTCATTTATTGTAAATGGACACTTGTTGGTTTTCCAAGTGATTCATAACTAGATTAAGTTAGAACATAGAGCTTATAAATAGGTTAGTTTCCTAATTTCATTGGAGTGTGAGAGTGAGAGTTTACGTTTGTAAACTCCTGCAATTTGTTATGTAATCTATTTTTCATTATCAATAAAGTTATGTGTCTGAGGACCCTATTGGACCACAAATAAAAGCATAATTTGCAATGCTGGTGAATGTATAATATTGACGTTATAACGCTGCTGCAAATCGGATCAAAGGAACCGTTGTGAAAAGTCGAAGTTACGCAACAACATTGAAATGTCGTGAAGTAGAATTAAGTCACAACAGTTTGTTGGGAATTACGCCTGAGATCGAGTCGCATGTTGGACGGATGGAGCAGAATCGGCATTGATATACCAAGAGAAGAGAATACAGAAGGTGATCCACGAGCTGCAAGAGAAATCTGATGTTTATTCCGCTGCAAATTTTGTTCCTTGCCATGCTCATCAATCTGACAGACATTTTCAAGAAGATTCATGATTGTCTGCAATTGTAGAACATTTTATCGACAACAATTCAGTGAGAGTCATGCGCCACCATCCAGCGCAGAACATTCAACATACTTCCTGGTGTTTTTGTTGATCTTCCCATCTAAATGTGTCGACTCCTTCAACATCATTTAATCTTTAAAATTGACCTTATTTCTTTAGAATACAGCTTGCATTATTCCACATAGCCAAAAAGCCATCTTCTCAGTTCTTAGTTCGAAAGAGCCTCTTCCTTATTGGCTCAAGTTCCAGAAAAAATTGATCCGGAAACCTTTGAAGAAGCCTCTAGTCATCCAGATTGGGATGAAGCTATGAATGAAGAGTATCGTTCCTTATTGGCAAAAAATACTTGGGATCTTGTTCCTCTTCCAAAAGGAAGAAAACTTGTCAAATGCAGATGGGTTTACAAAACAAAGTTTGGACCAGATGGAAAAGTGGATAGACATAAAGCTCGTCTTGTCGGTAAATTTTTTTCACAAGTTGAAGGCATTGAATATACTGAAACCTTCTCCCCTGTTGCGAAAATGAATTCTATCTGCCTTGTTCTTTCCTTTGTTGCCTCCTTTGTTACACTATTTTTTGGTCATCTAACCTATTATTATTAGATGAACCCAAGTACACCATGTAAGACCAATTTTACCCTAAGTAAAATTGCTTTCACCATGTGAAATAACTTATTTGTTTATATTTCCTGGTCATATTTAACCCAAAACAAGGAAAGTAATTAAATAAATCCTTATTTATTTAATTATTTCCTAAGAATAAGTTATTTAAATCATTATTTAAATAATATTCTTAGTTAAATTTGACTAAATCATCCATAAATAATTAAATAAACCATTATTTATTTAATTATACTCCCATCATTTCCCTAAAATAATAAATACATCATTTATTTATTTATTATTTATAAATAAAGGAATTAACCCAAGTCAAAAATCCTTTTCCCTCCAACAAATATAATAAAATATTCCTAAAGGGTGGTTCTAGAATTCGATTAATAATATTTTATTCATGCACCGAGTTCTAGACATTCTCCAATTTTGCCTTGTGAGCTCCCATTGAGTTCTATGTTTGTCTGGGTTTTCTACAACAACAAGAGAGAGGAATTTTAGATCTGAAATGTTGAGGACTTTCAAGAACCCATCCCATTGAGGAGAACCGGAAAACACCTTTCTTACTTTCCTCTCAGGTGCCCCCTTTTTAATATAATATAAAAATTCTTTCAAATACATTGTTCTTGTCTTTTCTATTGGATGCATGGAGCCACATTTTACTTTATTTGCTTAATGTCTTTTATGCTTAGATCTAGATTTGTGCAACATTATTAGGATCACCTAATTGCAGATTTAAAGATATTTGGCAACCATAATTGATGTTAGGGCTATTTTTTATGCGTAGCTAAAGTGGTATTTTATGACGAAAGATTCATACTAACAATTGGCGACTCCACACGGGTTTTCTTTTGCGACCGCTGTCGTTTTATATATTCTTGCATATCCATTTGTTTCAGACCCTAGGGTTTATCTTCCATTTTCTGTTTTTCCTATTTTTATGGTGCTTTTCACCTCTAAAACCCTCAAACATTAAAATTTTTAACTTCCGTGTGTTTCTGGCCCTATTGCGCAGGTGACAGACATCAGCCGTAGCTGAGACGACAACTTTTTCTGAAATCTGCCACTGAGAGACCCGGATCTGCCACTGAGAGACCCGGATCTGCAGGTCACACTTATTGGCCCAAAAAATGCGACCTGGCCTTAAGGTCGCACTTTTCTACCCCAAATCTGCGACCTGGACTGAAAACAGGTCAGAACCTGCGACTTGCACCTTTTTCTGCAATTTTTTAGCACTTTTTCTGGGTTTGTTTGAAGCTTCTATCAGGGTTTTCCAGCCTCTACCTCCACCCGTTTAGACCTGTTTCTGATCCGTTTCACTCAAATAAGTGGGAATATTGCCCCTTAGGGCTCTAGTAACCTCCACTTTTTGTGGGAGAGTATTTTTGTTTTAGAAGTCTGAATTTCTAGAGTTTCAGCCTTATTTCTTTCAGATCTGATACCTCATTTTCAGATCCCTTTAGATCAGCTCTTATCCCTTTCAAATCACCTCATATAGTTTTTTTTTGGTTCATTTCTAAGGCCGCCTCCTTGTCCCTCCTATTTTTAGCTGATTCCATCCTTTTTAGCAGCAACCTTGGCTTTGCCTCTTTTCTGTTCTTTGCACCTCTTTTCAGTAGATTTCTCCTTTAGATCCCCGTCCCTCCCGACCCTCGATCTATTGAGCATGCTTTTCTTAGATTTTTTCCCTCTTATAGACTAGTTTTGAGAGACCCGCCTTCTTGGGTTAGATTGATGCATTTTTAGCTATTAATTTTCTGTTCTTTCAGTCTTATTTACTACAGATTCATTTTTCAGTTACGTAGTACACTTTTTATTTTACTCTCAAAACGTCTAGGTTTAATCAATTAAAATTAACGCACGCCACACACTGAACCTAAGCAAAGAAGAGCCTGGTTAACACCGTCTGGAAAAGACTTTAAAATCAATCGAAACCGCACCTATCTTCCCTTGTTTCGACATTGACCTCGCTTAATTTTGCACCTCCCTTCCCTTGTCGATTTTTCTTCTTCCTGTCATCATTGCACCTCCAAGGCGTTTATCTTGGAGACTTCTTGGCCTTCACCCTCAGTTTCCAGTTGGTCGAATTCCCCCTTCCCGTCGTCGTCGAGTAAATCCTCCCCCGAGCCCACACTTCGACTCTTCCTCTGATTGTTTGGGTTCTCCCCTACTCCTGGTTCTCCCCCTGTTACCTTCACCATGTCTAGTGCAGGGCCTAGCGCTAGCGGCAACCCCAGTTCTACTGTTGGGTTCGTTTCCAGTGGAACCACTACGGGAACTACCTCGACTGTCCCTTTGCTCCCTTATATGGCCAGTCTCAGTCTCCCCGATTTCAATCAGTTGATCAATGATCCTATTCGCCATGATGTTAGTTGGCTTGCTATGCCAACCAAGCTCCCCTCTAACATTCCCAAGTTCGAAGGCCGTGCTAGTGAAGATCCCTCCAACCATATCCGATCTTTCCATATGTGGTGTTCCTCCAATTCCATTACCGATGATTCCATCTGTCTTCGGTTGTTCCAACGCATGCTTACTGGCAAAGCTTCTAAGTGGTATGTTGACCAGCTCACCTCTTCCCATACCACCTTTGTGACCCTTGCCCGTGCCTTCTTATCTTATTTCTAGCTTCCCCCTTGTTATGACATCGGTATCGAAATTTTGACTTCTTTCCGTCAATCGTCTGCAACCCGCCTATTCGATCATGTTAAATAATGGCGGAGAAGAAAGAGCATATGTCAAGCCCCTACCTTCGAAGACCGTGTCTATATGGACTGGTTCCTTCGCTCTCTCTTACCTCCCATTGGCAAATATGTCGCATCCCACTTCCCTCAAACTGAAGAAGCCGCCCTCCAAATAGCCTTGAAATATGACCTGATCTATGCTCAATCTGGTTATGATTATACCATCCTTCTTGACCTCCCCAGACCCGGTGGCGCTAACGCACCGGGGGCACCTCATGCTGCTGATGGTATTGTTGGAGCTCTCTCTCATCCATCCACTCAACCTTCCATGAACTATGGTTTTCCTGGGGGAGGGGGCACCTCCCCCTACACTTCTCCCCCTCCCGGTAGCATGCATCCAGGATCCCGCATGCCTCCTCTTTCTGCCCCACCTCCGGCTTACCATACTGTTACCCAACCTCATTCTCATCCATATCCACAACCTAGTGCTCCAGCTCCTCCAGCATTCACACCCCCGCCTCCCTTGTCTTCTCAACCCCCGCAACAGTAGTCACCGCCCCCTCAAGAGCAGGTGGATGCACAACAGGGATTTGTGGCTACCCAACCACCTCACGGACCGGTCACCACTCAACCTCCTCCATCTGGTACCTCTGATTACCAGATCCTCATGATGAACTCTGACCAACCTATCACCGTCGACCTCAACCTTCAAACTCAGTCCTGTCCATACCCTCAGCCTCTTGCTCCATCTGTCCCTGAGTCACCTTCTTTAGGTTCTACAGAGCCTCCTTCGATAACTAATGGTACCTTGAATATCCCTCAGCCCAAAGCCGAGGTTCATACCACGATTCCTAAGGGACCATTACGTCGAAATGTTGCTTCTGACCGAGCTGCCCATTAATATAGCATAGTAGGCCCAGTCTCTTGCTGCCATTTCAACGTTGGAAATCCTCCAGTCGTGCCCCTCTCAAAGAAAAGCTCTACTATCTACCATGGGTGCTGTAGATCCCAAATATGACTAATTGATTGTTTTCGACGCCCATTAGTCAGAGTATCCTCCTCTTCCTGCTTCCATAGCTTTCCAAATCCCAATCAAAATCCAAAACGCTAACATTTCCCGGCGCATCATTGATGAGGGGGCATCCAACTGTGTCATGTCCGCTTCAGTTTGGAAACAACTCAGATCTCCTGAGTTGGCCCCTCCCATGATCACTCTTCGAGCGTGGGATGGCCACGCCTCCCAGCCCATTGGCCTTTTCCGCAACTGTCCTATCACTCTTGTGGGAAAGATTTTTTGCGTTAACATTGAAGTCATCGACGCCCCTCTTGATTATAACATTCTTTTGGGGCGTAGCTACACCTATGCCATGTTTTTTGTCCCATCCGCGGTCCATCGCAAGATGTTTTTTCCTCATAATGGAAAGATAGTCACCATTGACCAGTTGGCATATCATGAGCCAAAATCTCAGCCCTCCCCTGAGTCGACCATCTCTTCTATAGCCAATACGCAAACCGTCGATTCTTTGAACAGTGTCTCCCTCGGCGTCTACAAAGACTCCTCCTTGCTTGGAACTTTCCTTGGTATTCCTCCTCCTCCTGTCTCTAATCCAAACTTAGCGAATGTTTTCATGATTCAATCGTCTCGGGCTGACCTTAAATGGCCCGCTTCGGCTAGTCAGCAACCTCAACCTCAACCTCGCCCGCCGCAACCTGCTCCTAGCCCTTCACCTCAGCCAGCTAGACCTCTTCCTTCTGGCCCTTCTCCTACAACTGGTACCCATGCACCCCTCTATCCTCCTGGGTCGATTCCACCAGGTCTCAACCATCTTGGAGCCGTCCCTCCTGGCCATTACCCCATTGGTTAGATACCTTTCCTTGCTCCCCCTCCCGAAGTCTCTTCGATTCCCACCATGGCCACCCTCTCCCTCCCCAATTTGACCCTGAGCATACCTGTCTAGTACCTTGACCCTCCAGCCACTACCCTACCTGGTCAACCCAAACCTTATCTTGCTTTGACCCCGGTTCAACCGGTCCCCATGACTTCTCCCGCTGCAACAGTGCCTTAGTCACCTCAACAAGAACCACCTCTTGTTGTGACCGCTTCAGGTAAGAAGGGAAAAGCTTGCAAGGGGGCATCAAAGGACAAGGCTGCCTTGAAAAACCTTGCCCCTCCTCAGCCTCCAAATCATACCATCCAGTGTGCCGTGTGTGATGTTGTTGGTCACGCCACCCATACTTGTCCTGAATTGCCTCATCTCAAGCCCATGGTTACTGTCGCGTTCCCTAAGTCCATGGTCCCGAAACCCTTTGTTCCTTCCGCGACCGTGACCAAGAACCCCAAGAATATTCACACCAACCACCCCTATGCTTTGTGCGATCTCCATGGCCATTACACCCACCTTTGTCCCCGCCTCGAGGACTTCCGCACCTTTCTAGCCGTGGTCCGCCAATTCGAGGCCAAGTGCAACGAGTCCATCTCTCCCCTATTTGCACGTTTTGCTTTGGCAGAACTACCAGACATGAATTCTCCCATTGAAATTCCCCCTCCTGATGTCAAGATGAAGGAGCCTTCATCTGCCATTTTTTACCTATCATCATCCATGAGACCCTCGGGGAACATTCCCTCTGAATCCTCCCCTATTGTTTCGCTTGACCTTCCTTTAGTGATCACCTTGGGCCCAACATCGATAGATCCTTTATTTGCTTACTCTTCGGTCACTTCTAGTGATGATGTACATGTGAACCTCTCTTCTCATGATGATGAGTTAGGTAGCTTCGCCGCATCCGGTGGTCTTTCTTCCACCAGTCACCCCATCTTTTATCACGATGATGCCATTATGGAAGGAATGATCTCCCTTGACTTTCTCTATTCCCCTTTACATCGAAACCATGCATTTGAACCACATACACCTTGTGGCCATTACATTGCAACCCAATGTTTGGGTAAGGGGGCACCCATATTTGAAAGACCAGGAGAAGTAATTCTCCATAACTCTCCTAGTGTATCTGGTCATGTCAACTCTAGTACCATTATTCTTCCACACTTAGAAGAATATCTAGAGTCCCATACCACTTCAGATCACTCTCAGGATGATACCCCTTATCGTTCCTTCATTTTACATTCACAACCCAGTCTTTTAGACATTGTTGTTGACCAACCTATAGGTTTTTCTAGGAGAGCACTAGTTCATTATCTCCAAATCCTCTCTTTGGGATAGTGACACTAGGTATGCCAACCCAAAAAATTAAAGTCCATTTGATTCATATATGCAGTACTAAAAGAGATTGGTAATCCTCCATTTCCTTTCTCAAGCTGCATAACCATAACGAAAACAAATGGCGCACCACATCATTAAAATGTGTTTAGATCTCCCTTTTCCTAAATACATTTTGGCATGACCAAAACATGCTTGGAGGCACCTAGGCCCCTCAACCATAAAAATGCCATATCTCAGCCAAAAACAGCACTGAAACCCCCTTTCTCTAACAGGTCGCACTTTTCAGGTCATTTCCTGGGACAGGTCGCAATTTTCTGCCCAGTACCTGCTACCCAGGTCGCAGCACAGACCCCAAAAATTGCGACCTGGCCTATTCATGAGCTCTAGGTACCTGTTAGTTTTTAGTGCCTTGATACTTCACCAAGACCCATTGTGTCCACAAAGTGTCTATTCACCTCTCCTCCAAATCAAATTTCCTCACTTACAACAATTGTACTGGGGACACCACTTTGCCTCCTTACTTGTCCTTGTTCGTGTTGATTTTCGTCATGAGATACCCTATTGTACTCATGTTTTTATGGTCCCCCATTGGACCTTTACTGTGTGGCAGCACCATCGAGTCGCCCTTGTTTAGAGCATCCGAGTTGAGTCATCATCACATTCATGGAATCTATCCCGAGTCCCTTTGTATCCCACTATAGCCCTCCATCCTTCATTGCTCGGTCCCTCTCTTGTGTCGCACATTATGGCCTTCAGTCCCACTGTCCCCTATCCCTCATGATATTTTGCCAGTCACTTCCAAGCCATTCATGCCCTTTATGCTCTAACAAAGGAAGTCGTCCATCTGCTACTCAGTATCCCCTGTTTCATCATCATCATTAGTGTCCGTCTGTTAGTCGCTCTACTATTTTATCCCGTGCCTTAGTTGGGGTTCCCTTATCACCTCACCTATGTTGGACCTACTTCTGTTGACATCAGCTCATTTACTCTAGCAGCCAGGTCTGGGGGGCAGTGTACCTTGGTTCGAGCTCTTTTCAGCATGATCATGATATATACACTTGATAGTCCAGTGATGCAGTAGCAGCTATTGGTGATTCTCGGATGTGTGTGAGATGTCTCAACCCTCATGAGGGGGTGGCCCTAACGGTAGCCCCCCACATGCCCGGATGACTTCTTCACTTCAGCCCTTGATGCAACTCTTCGCATTCGATGATATCGGCCTCAGCCGCTTGTAGCGCCTCTTCGATTTGCATGTATCAGTCAGATTTTGTGAGCCCTTCCCTTTGTGTAGAGGGAATTTGGGGCGTATTTGTATCTCATGTACTAAAATCTTATTGTACAAGTCCCGACGGTTATTCCAGGCATAGCATGTATGTGGGATCCATCATTCTATTTTTCTGGCTCTTATTTAAGCCAACATATTCTTCATGGTTCGGTTCCTTGTTTACCGGACTTCCTATTCTTTGTACTTTGTCTCGGTGGGCATAGGTATGCCTCCCCTGCTGCCTTTTGCACATGTACCACTTCATAAAGTAGATACTTGTTGCACCTATAAGTCTCGTCTCCTCAGGGTCTAGTCCTTTAGCTCATTAGACTACCTTACATTTCTCTCTCTCACTTCCCTCTTGATATCTAGTGATTGAGTTCTTACAATGTACTTCGGTCATATGATTTGCTCCTAACACTCATACGTTGGGGGGAAATCTGTTACACCATTTTTTTGGTCATCTAACCTATTATTATTAGATGAACCCAAGTACACCATGTAAGACCAATTTTACCCTAAGTATAATTTCTTTCACCATGTGAAATAACTTATTTGTTTATATTTCCTGGTCATATTTAACCCAAAACAAGGAAATTAATTAAATAAATCCTTATTTATTTAATTATTTCCTAAGAATAAGTTATTTAAATCATTATTTAAATAATATTCTTAGTTAAATTTGACTAAATCATCCATAAATAATTAAATAAACCATTATTTATTTAATTATGTTCCCATCATTTCCCTAAAATGATAATAAATCATTTATTTATTTATTATTTATAAATAAAGGAATTGACCCAAGTCAAAAATCCTTTTCCCTCCAACAAATATAATAAAATATTCCTAAAGGGTTGTTCTAGAATTCGATTAATAATATTTTATTCATGTACTGAGTTCTAGACTGCCCTAATATTTTGTTATAAATAGAAGGGTTTTTCCCATTCATTAGTCACCTCCATTGCATTAGATCACTTTGGATCTATACTAGGTCACATTCTCCAATTTTGCCTTGTGAGCTCCTATTGAGTTCTATGTTTGTCTGGGTTTTCTACAACAACAAGAGAGAGGAATTTTAGATCTGAAACACTGAGGACTTTCAAGAACCCATCCCATTGACGAGAACCAGAAAACACCTTTCTTATTTTCCTCTCAAGTACCCCCTTTTTAATATAATATAAAAATTCTTTCAAATACATTGTTCTTGTCTTGTCTATTGGATGCATGGAGCCACATTTTACTTTATCTTCTTAATGTCTTTTATGCTTAGATTTGGATTTTTGCAGCATTATTTGGATCACCTAATTGCATATTTAAAGATATTTGGCAACCATAATCGATGTTAGGGCTACTTGTTATGCGTAGCTAAAGTGGTCTTTTATGACGAAAGATTCATACTAACATCCTTTAAATGGGAAGTCCATCAGATGGATGTTAAATCCACCTTCTTACATGGAGATTTGCATGAAGAAAACTACATGGAACAATCCCCTGGCTTTATCCAAAAATACTCCACCCTTGTTTGTCTCCTTAGGAAGTCTCCTATGGTTTCAAACAAGCTCCTCAGGCTTGGTATGCCAAAATGGATAGATTTCTCTTAGATAATGGCTTTTCTAGGTGTCGTTCTGACAACACTGTCTACACCAAGAAAATGGGTAATTCCTTCACCATCCTTGTTCTTTTTGTTTATGATATTTTCCTTACTGGTAGTGATCCAAACCATATAAACCATGTGAAGTCTAGCCTCAAAAATAAGTTTGAAATGACAGACTTAGGACACTTGCATTATTTCCTTGGTCTTTAAGTCTTGCAATCCAAGGAAGGAATTACCCTCTCTCAGTCCAAGTATGCTTGTGATCTTCTACACCACTTTCACATGGAAGACTGTAAGCTTGCCCCTTCTCCCTTTCAGTTTAGAGTCAAGCTTTCATTCAAATGTACTACCCTTGAGGTTGATGCTACCTTATATCATCAACTTGTTGGTAAAATTTTGTATCTAACCCATACCCATGTTGACCTTTCCTTTTCCGTTGGTGTTGTCACTCTGGTTTATGCACCAACCTTATGAAAGTCACTGGAAAGTAGCTGAAATAATACTTCGTTATACTCGAGGTATAGTTCAGTTCGAGATTCATTACAATGCAGGAGCATCTCCCTTGTTGATTGGTTTCATTGATTCTGATTGGGTTGGTGACCGTGATGATCGGAAGTCCACTGCAGGATATGTATTCACTCTTGGTTCAAGACCTATTACTTGGTCTTGTAAGAAGCAAAGTGCCATCTCCCTTTCTTCAACAGAAGAAAAGTATCGTGGTATAGTTGAAGCCAACAACGAAGCCATGTGGCTTTGTCAGATCCTGTCTGAATTTGGTCTTCATCAGCAGCATCCAAATACACTTTAGTGTGATAATCAGAGTGCCATTTAGCTATATAAAGATCCAGTTCAGCATCGGTGTATGAAACACATTGATCTCCACATACACTTCATCAGAAAGCTCATTCATGACCGTGTTCTTGAAGTGCAGTATTGTCCTACCAATGATCAAGTAGCCGATATCTTTATGAAGGCTGTCACAGAAGTGAAGTTTACCAAACTTTGATCCATGCTTGGAGTTCAGGAAATTTGTCATTAAGGGGGGATAGGCTCTAATGCCTCCTTCCTTCTCCTATTGTGTCACTTTTGTAAATCCTTTAATCGTATTCCAATTTTTTCTTAAGGGGGGATGTTAGGATATTTCGACACATAGGAAATAGGCTCCTTTTGTGTCACCTTCATAAATCCTTCAATCCTATCCCAAGTTGTTCTTAAGGGGGAATGTTAGGATATTCCAACACATAGGAAATAGTTAAGAATATCTTAGTCTAGTGTAGAGTTAGGTAAAGTGTGTTTCTTTACCATGTACATTTGTAACTTATAATCTGATGGTTATCTCTCACCTCGGTATTAACGGCACTTGACCCGTGGCTTAACACCCGATTAGTCCATGATCTCTATTTAAAGAGCATGGAGGGTCATTTCTCCGGTAACCGTTTATGAGAGAAACATATGTAATCTTTCTTTTTATATTAATAAATTCCCTGAAGTGGCCGCATTGGCTTAGGGCGTGGACTATTTCCCTCTTTGAGGGTTTTAACCACATGATTATACTAGTGTACTGATTTGTGATCTATTTATGAGCGGTGACCTTTCGTTCTTGATCTACAGAACTTACCCTGTAAATTCCTACAAATGTTCTCTTTCTGTCCGTTGGACTTCCTGCCCAATATGCATCCGTGAAGCCATGCAGCTTCACTCCATCCTTCTGTCTATACCATAAACCATACTCTAATGTGCCCCTTAGGTATCTCAGGACATGCTTCTCTGACTTCCAAAAGAGCTTTGTAGGCTTAACGATAGCTTGACTCAGCTGGTTTACATAGCAAATGTCTTGTCTCGTGTTCACTAGATACATTAGCGAACCCACTAACTGTCGATAGACAGTAGGATCCACTACCTCTCTAGAGGTAGCATCCTCTTTCCTCCAGTTTCCTGGAAGAGGCGTATCCATGGGTCTCCAGCCCTTCATGTTAGACTTACCCAATATCTCCTTTGCATACTTGCCTTGAGACACAAAAATTTCACCATCTCGCTGCCATATTTACAATCCAAGGAAATAATGAAGGAGGCCCATGTCCTTCATTTAGAACTCCCTTGCAAGATCCTCCTTGCATGAGTGTATCAGTTGCTCATCACCGGTCAATATTAAATCATCAACATAAAGAAAAATTATTAAAAGCTTACCCTCCACCACAATTTGGTACAGGTTTGCATCTACTTCACTTTTGGTGAAACCCGGTCTGGTGAAATAGCTTTCTATCTGAGTGTACCAAGCATTGGGTGCTTGCTTCAGCACATATAGAACTCTTTTGAGTCGGCACACATGTGATTCATTTTTGAAGATCTCAAAACCTTCAAGATGCTCTATGTACTCCTCTTCCTCAATGATCCCATTGAAAAACATAGTTTTTACATCCATCTGATGAATGCGCTATCCCATCTGTGCTGAGAGTACAAGGATGGTCCTTATGGAAGAGTACCTTGTGACAGGTGAAAAGGTATCATCATAATTTATCCCCTCGATCTGTGAGAAGCCCCTGGCCACAAATCTAGTCTTTTATTTCTCCACACTCCCATAAATAGTTTGCTTTACCTTGTAGATCCATCTCGAACCTACCACTAATTTATCAACTGGTCTTGGAAATATTTCCCAAGCACTATTTTGACAATGGAGTCATACTCCATCACCATTGCATCAACCCAAGTAGGTTGTTGCACTGCTTCCTGAAAGGAAGATGGTCTAGTCATAATACATTTTCTCATGAGAGCCATGTATCTAGTAAATCAGTCAGGAGACTGTCTCTGTCTGTGCTATGAAGTAGGGGCTCCTACATTCTCTGCAGCATCAAGTCTCAACCTATCACCTTCTGTGGTGCACTTTGTTGGGGTTCCCATGTTTTGGCCAGATTGGCAAGACCAAAAGATGAGACAACATCAGAACCACTTTTAGACCTTAGGATCTAGCCCTCCTAGGTCCATAGAGGGATCTCTCTATGGTAGTCAAAGGTTTATGTCTTTGAAACTCGGATGTTATGATTTTAGGCTAGTTATAGGCTCAGGGTTGTTTGTTTGATTGTTTTGGTTTGGTTGGAAGGAATCAGGAAAAGAAGGTCCAATAGAAGACAAGGATGAGCAAAGGGGAAGCTTAGGCAGAGACAGATAACTCAAAGAACATCAAAGCCATTGGGCTATGGAGTCAAGAAAGGATTTACTTGTAATCAATGTGCAAGCTTTCAATTGGGCTAGTCATCTAGAGCATTTGGATCTTAAAGGAGATATTTGGAATGTGACATTAAGGACATAAAATGAAAGGAGGGGACACAACCAACTATGTCTATAGATCAGACCATAGGTCATTTAACTCCAGGCCTGCTTGGACAAAATTAGAGGCAAAACAAGGGATCTTGGAAAGGTTTAATAGGGTGGCAAGGTCATAAAGAGGTAGAGACAGGGTTCTAAACCTCCTAGTGTTCCCAACACATCCAACTAAATCCTAACAAGAACATCTGAACATAGACTTCATTAATTCATACATCAGAGAGCAGGCAATAACATCCACTACACTGGTTAAATCAATTAGAATCAATGTTCAGATACAGATATAAGCAGAAAACATAAAAGGCTAGGAGAGCAGCAACATAAGGTACCTATCAAGGGTAAATATTATGCCAAACTTCTGATGCAAGCCTGAAGAAACATGATGAAATGAAAGCAAGTCAATCACAAATACAGAGAAAGGAAAACATCACCAGCTGCTTTAGATCAGGATCCAAAGAAACATGCTTGTCATATTAAAGATAACACTAATCAGGTACATCATAGCCCATAGCTTGAACATTCAGTCTGAATACATCTAATCTTAGCCTATCTTACAATATTACAAAGATAAATTGTCTCAAGAGGAAAAAACTTGCATTCCACTGATTTCTCATCAACAACATTACAATGTTTCCTTCTGTGCTTTATAGCAAAGGGTGAACCTAAGATCGACTGAAGGAGTAGGTGAAAATTATTTGTCTCATTAAACATAACAATGAATGCAGGGCCGAAACCCATTCTACTTGACCTGCTATGTATTAAATTTTTTTCACCTCCCTTGTGAAAGAATGATCTTCTCCAGATTTGATCTCGACATTTTGACTGAAGTACTCCTGGTGTCTTGAACAAAATTAAAATAAACTACTGAAAGGCATGTCACATAAATGCTCCGGTGGTTTTGAACTGTTGTCTGGTGGAGTTCTCTTCAGGGACACAGTGTGTAAATAAAACAGTATGGGTGCCCTGCACCTGATAAAGAAAAACATTCTGCTGACGAAAAACCCTGATATTACCTTTTTCCTGCACTCAGGATCCTTTGATCGATCCTTGTGGTCTGTGATCTGCTGCTCTTCCTTTAAAAACACTGATTTAAGGCTCTGGATCTTCGTTAGCGTGCCTTAACCTCCCTTTTGCTCTGTACTGGAAAGCTCTGCTGCTTCAATTCCATCTCTGACAGGTTAGCTCGGGTTTAATGGTGATGGGAGATTTTCTACAGATTTCGAACTCTATTCCTTTAATGAACATCTCATCTCCACCTTCCTGGGCCTTTGTTCATAAATTCAGCCACTGTGGATGACCTTCCTCAGATTTAGTTTTCCTGGTAGCATAGAAGTGTATCACGGCGGCCATTCTTTCTTTATAAACCTGCAGGAAACACGAATACCGTGAAGAAATCCATGGACAAGGGTGGCGGGTGATGTAGATGGGAGAAATGGACATGCAATCGGTGACATGGCGGAAGAAAATGCAGAAGAATGGTGAAAAACTGCTCAGGTATGTGGTCGGCAGAGCGTAGGGCGAATAAACGTGAAAAATGCATGATAAACACATAAATAAACCAGTTTTATGTAATGGACTGGGAAGGAGTACGGAGTGTGCACGTGGGGCTGACGTGGCGAGGCAGGGTGACGAGGAATGGTCAACGGAAGACAAACGAACCTGGGCCGTCCATCGGGGTGGAGATCGACGATTGAGAACGGGAGACGGTGGGCCAACGGGTACGATGATCGGGCGTTAAGCACTGCGCAGGTTCGATGAATGAGCGTCGTTGGATGAGGGCTCCAAGATCTGACGGTCGTCATAGATTCTGCTGCGCGACTTTGAACCGAAGATTAATGCGTGAAATGAAAGCGGTTTCAGGTTCGTACAGATGACATGCGGTGATTATTGAGTGGAATCGCTGGCTCTCCGGGGAAAACCGCCTGCTGCAGATGGGTGGTGCGGAATTTACTAGCGGGTTTTCTGAAACAGCGCGTGGAGTGGGGACCACCATTTCAGGCACGCTCCGTGCCATCGATCTGTCGGGTGAATGGACTACAGAGATGGACTACAGGGGGCCAAGGTGTACGGGCACGGGAAATTTGGAGTGACCCCCCGTAGTGAATAACAGCCGCTCGATCGGGTTGTCCCATATCCTGAGGAGTCATCTACGGGGGCTCCATGGCTTGAATCTACAGACAGAGAAAATCCCCATGTAGGGAAAGGCTTCGGTCATGGTGTCAGTTCATGTGGAAGATGAAGGGGCGCGGGGCTATGGCCAAAGGGGCCAGGACCTGAAATATGATTTTTGCACATTTTAAAGCATTTTTAGGCCCAAGGGAAGGAACGATAGGGAGGCAAGGTGGAGAATTAGGGAAATAAAGGGTGATGGGGGAGTTTAAGGGGATCTTGGGGGGATTCAAGAAGGTGATGGTGGGGATAAAAGGAAGAAATATTTTCTGACAAAGGAAAGGGGAGGGTGAAATGGGGGTATTTGCAGGGGTATAAAGGGGCAATAATGGGCCTTTTGAGAAATGGATCAGCAGAGGGACTACATTTGAGGCACAATATATAGAGACTTCAAGAAGGATGGGTCTTCGGGGGAAAGACATTCGTTGAAGGCTCCAAAAAAATTCAGCCCCCAGCTTGCTTGTCAAGAATTTCATAGGGGGGCTAACACACTTTCTAGCATTTATGATGGATGCCTCTGCATGAGTGGCTTCCTCCACTTCATGAACCTCCTCTTATGGCTGATCCACATCTAGAGTCTCATATTTAGGAACCAACAGTTCCTCCTCCACATGCAAGTCCAACTCCCTCTCAAGCAACGACTGCATGGCTTTCCCCTCATCAAATTTTATATCTCGTTTCACAACAATCATTATTTTGTTTGGAAAATACACACGATAATTATGGTGTGTTTCTGTGTACCCCACAAAAATCCCAAATTCAGTAGTAAGCTCCACCTTCTTCCTATAATCCTTGGTCACATGCACATAAATAGATAAGCCAAAAATCTTAAAGTGTGAAACATATGGTTTCTAACCTTCTTCAGGTGTACCCATGCCAAGTAATCTATGAAGACAATGGTTCTGCACATAAACCACATTGTTGCATGCTTCCATCCATAAATGAATTGGTAGGCCCTGATCATGTAACATTGCTCGTTCTACACCCATGATCGTTATGTTCTTCTTCTCCGCACCCCCATTTTGTTGTGGTTTATGAGGCGCTATGAGTTCTCTTTGAATTCCTTCTTTGCTGTAGAAGTTCTTGAATTCGTTAGAGATGTATTCTCCATTATCACTCCTAAGAGCCTTCACTTGCTTCCCCAACTCTTTCTTCACCAATGCCTTTAACTCATAGAACTTAGATAATGTTTTATCTTTCTTCTGCATGAAGAAGATCCAGCATTTACGAGAAAAGTCATCAACAAATATTACATAGTACTTATGTTTTGCTGTTGAAGCAACCAAGAATGGTCCACAGACATCTGTGTAAACTCTCTGAAGGATTCTCGAAGCACGGTTCTCCTTCTCATGAAAGGTGAACTTTACATACTTCTCCATGGTGCAACCCTTGCACTGATCTAACTGAGAAAGTGTTACCATTGGAAGTCCAGTAGATATTTGTTGCATGACTTTCAAGGCTCCATGATGAATATGGCCCAATCGCCTGTGCCATAATTTTCCCTCATCCCATCTCACCACTTTCTCTTCCTAGCCCATCATGGTAGTGCATCCATCTACCTCCATCTTGTATATATTCTTAACTCGAATCCCTATCCTCTTGTCTTGACCCATTTTTTTATGCCACAGGAAATATTTTCCGTCATTAAAAACAACATCATAGCCTCTATCCTCAAACATTGCGAATGAGACAAAAATTTTCTTCAGACCTGGTACATGCATCACATATTTTAATTGAAATGATTTACCTGAATCCCTTTGAAAGGTAATGGTACCAATCCCAGTAGCACTATACCATCTTTCGTCACCCATCTCAATATGCATCTGAAGATCTTTCTCCTCCAAGTCACTAAAAAGTTCTTTATCTCCCACCATGTGAAAGGAAGCACCACTATCCAAATACCACACTGATCCCAATGCACTTGACACCATGCATGAAATCAAGTGGAAGTCAAGCTTAAATTGTGAGGCAAGGGCCTCCCCAGCTATAGCTCCAACAACCTTCTTGCTCTTCTTCTTTTGTGGATAGTTAGTAGAAAAATTCCCATGTTCGTGACAATGAGAACACTTCACCTTGGACATGTCCCGATTCTTGCCTTTAGACTCGGATTTAGAATGGAATCGCTTCCCCTTACCCTTGTATTCCTCGGAATTCCAAGAATAGTCCTCTTCATCATCATGCTTTGATGAAGAGCCATCTTTGTTGTTCCGCCTGAACTTCTCCTGCACCAGATCCGACCATAGTCGTTCCCAATCCAGACAATTTTCCCGTCCATTAACAGAGTATTCATAACTGTGCCAACTCTTAGGAAGTCCTAGGAGAGCCAAACTCACCAAATCATCATCGGCGACTGTTATTCCCTCACTCCCCAGTTCATCCCAACATTGGAAAAACTTTGTGAGATGGTGTCGCCATTTTGCATCTTGATCTTCCTGAGTTTATCTTTGAGCGCAAATTTCCTATGGTCGCTACTACTTTGGAATAGATCCTTCAAAGCCTTCCACACAGCATATGGTGTGGATTTCCCATGGAGGCCTAAGAAAATGTGGTCTCATACTCCCTCCAATAGGATCCTCCTCACCTTTGCCACTTTATTTTTCCATGCACCAATATTGGCAGCATCTGTAGCATCTAGCTTAGGAACATATTTTTCAATGAATTCCTTCAAGCCATTATCTTTGAGTACCGCCTCCATCCTGTCCTTCCAAGAAATGTAGTTCAAGCTTCCCTCAATTGCATACTATAACCTGAAGTCATTGAAATCCATTTCGATCTTGAATCAGCTATAGCACCAAGAAATTCTTTTTGCAAATTCGAATTATATCCACCAACAAACTCAGCTCTTGCTTCACTTCTACATTTTCTTGTGCTTTGATACCATGTAGAAATTATACAATATAAATGTATACCTAGATTCAGCTGATCTAACAATATTCTAATGTTAAATATTGAAACACTTCTACAAATATTTTTGGAATTAAAAACACAATCGCCAATTACCTATCATGAAGAAAGATCAATTACACACAACATAGATAATTTCTTGGGGAAATATTATAGCTAAAAACCCCACTATATCTATTGTATATTATATCATGTATCATGAAACAATTACATACAAAACTCCAATCACAAGAGCTCTCAGTTCATTAGCTAATTGTCTCACAATGTCATAAAAAAATTGGCAAATCACTTGCTCAATTTACTGTCTCCAGATAGCCTGCCTCCACTACGCAATCCCTACTGAAGTTGAGAAGTTGGAAATATACACCATAATTTCTACATGGTATCAGAGTAGGATTCACATTAGAGAAAGAATTTAGAAATTGTTTCTCAAGAGGTTTGAATTTACAATTTAGTGTAGTAGGATCTCCTTAGAGTTGAGAAGATGACCTTCAACGGGTTGAAGCTAGAGTATGCCTTGGTAGGAAAATCTAATTTCATCGCATGGAAGGATTAGATGGAGGAGGTATATGATGACAATATATTGCTAGAATACATCAAGAGAGATGTTTCAAAATCAATGAAATCTAATGTCCATAACCTAGCTCAGTGGAAGAAACATGTAGTCAAGACGAAGAGAATAATAATATTGGAAGGAGTGTGGGACCACATTGGCACAAATATCCATGGGAAATAAAATAATTATGAAATTTTTTAGGGATTGAGAGATCTATTCCAAAATAGTAGTGACCATAGGAATCTGGCACTCAAGGATAAATTTTGAAATATCAAGATGCAGAAGAATGAAAATATCCCACAGTATCTAATCAAGTTCACATAATTTCATGATGAGATTACAGGATATGGTGTTACTATTTCATAGGATGAATTGGTAATATTATCCCTTTTGGGCCTTCCCAAGAGTTGGCATAGTTATCAAGATTCATTAAACACAAGAGAGAAACTACTGAATTGGAAACACATATGGTCTGATTTGGTACAAGAGGAAATAAGGTGGAATACAAGATATGTGACCTCATCAAAGGCGAGGATGAAGGAAAATTTTCATTGGTTGGAAAGGGAAAGAATGGAAAATGAAGAAATCTCAAACGAAAACAGAATCCATCCAAGGGGGAAAGAAGAATATTTTTCAAACATTAAATGCTTCCATTGTCATGAATACAGGCACTATGCCACGAAGTGTCCACACAAAAAAGCAAGTAAGAATACCTTAGGAGGATCAGTAGGTGAAGCCTTGGCTTCACAGTTCAAGATTGACTTTACCCTTATCGCATGCATGTCGAACACAATGATGGGGAGCTTGTGGTACTTGGAATCGGGTGCATCATTCCATATGACAGGGTGTAGATATTTTTTCCGTGTCCTGGAGGAGAAATATCTCCATATGCACATCAAGCGAGGGGAAAATATAAGGTACAATGCAACCAATATTGGTACAGTCACCTTTTAGAGGGTTTTAGGCTCCCCTCTCAGGCTAAAGGATGTCATTTCTCTTCTAGGCCTAAAGAAAAATATAATCTCTATTGTAGTTTATCGAATACAATGGTTATGATGTGATATTCAACAAAGGAAAATCATTCTTGAGACATATAGCCATGAGACAGGTGAATAATATCAGGTTTTGTGTGAAGAACCTGTAGAAGATAAATGTGGAAGATTGCGTTGCATTAAGCACTAAGGCAGATAATGTAAATGGTCATGATGTTGGTGAAATTTGGCACAAAATAATTGGTCAGTTGCATCATGGCACCTTAAATATTATATAACAAATAACCACTGGCCTCCTTAAAGGAGAACTTGAGTATCAAGATGTATGAAAATGATGTATGTTGGGGAATACGTTGGGGAAGTACAAAAAATATACATTCCATGATCGGGACAAAAAAGCATGTGCAGTCCTATAAAGGATCGACTCTGACATCTGTGGACCTTTCTCGATAGACTCCACTTCCAGACACAAATATTTTGTCATTTTTATTGATGACTTCTCACGGAAGTGCTGGATCTTCTTCATGTGGAAGAAAGATGAAACATTCCCCAATTTCGTAGAATTAAATGCACTAATTGAGAAAGAAACTAGCAAGAAGGTGAAGTATCTCATGAGTGATAATGGAGGTGAGTACGTGTCGAATGAATTGAATAAATTGTGTGCAAAAGAAGGAATTCGATGAGAGTTGACTACACCCCACAACCCATAACAGAATGGGGAAGTTGAGATAAATAATTGTAGCATTATGGGAGTAGTGAGGGCGATGTTGCATGACTAAGGACTACCTCTACATTTGTGGGATGAGGCATGCAACAGAATAGTCTATTTATAGAACCAAAGTCCTCATTGGATTCTTGGCATGATTACAACAAAGGAGGCTTTCTCGAGGAGAAATTTGGATGTGTCGCACTTCAGGATTTTTGGAGCCTTTCTTTATTGTCATGTCTCCAAAGAATCAAGAAATATGATTGAGTCAAACGCATAATTGGGGGTATTTGTGGGTTACAAAAAAAATCCCCACAACTACCGTGTGTACTTTCAATTCTTGAGAATGAAAGTTGTGCGAAGGGATGTAAAGTTTGATGAGGAGAAAGCGATGTTGTGCTCTCCTGAGAGGGAGATTTAGATCCCACTAGAAGATAAAATTTTAGTTCCAAAGAAGGATCCTCAAGAAGTTGTGGTGCAACCAAAAATTAAGGAGCATAGAGTGGAGACATTCACTCATACCAAACCATTTGAAGGTAGAAAAAGAACCAGGCAGGATGATAGACTTGTGTAGGATGTGAGGGAGAATGTGGGGGCTCCTTCAAATTTGCATAGGAAAAGACTAATCGAATAATCTTATAGAGACTAATTGATCCTGTTTTGAGGAAGTTGTAGAAAAAATTGTATGGGTTGATCCAATGCGAAGGAATATGAGTCCATTATAAAGAACAATGTTTGGGAAGTGGTCCCAAGACCAGCACATAAATCAACAGTGCGTTCGAGATGGATCTTCAAGGTGAATCAGGAAACTGATGGAAGCATAGAGAAGTATAAGGCCAGATTTTTAGCCAAGGGGTACTATTAAGTTGAGGGAATTAACTATTAGGAGAAATTTTCTCCTGTATATAGACTATAATATTGTACATCTTAATCTATTATTTGACATAAAGATAAAAAAATTAATGAAGGAGATAAAAAAAGGGGGTAAATATGACCCTTCATTTACACTTTGAGGAGTTTGATTCATCCACAACAATTGACTCTTCGTTATTTCTTTGGGAACATCTTGGTTCTAGAGGAAGGACCAAATGGTTTTCAATTTGATTCAAACACTTGCCCAAGTTCTTCATATAGACTTGTAGTTAGTCTAGCATGAGGAGGATTTACTCCTTAGCCTTATTATGATTTGGTAACATATGACCTAGAAGAAGTTTCAAATAATTATATATATCAATTCTATACATATATTGATGTATGGTGTGCCTAATCTCTAGCACCCAGTTTGTTACCTCCCCAACTACTTCAAAATTTGTTTAAAACCCATGTTTGTCTACTATGTAGAATTTTTCCTTTGTGATTTCATCCTGTATGTAATCTATCGTATTAGACTCATAAAATTTTGTGGAAATTTCTACTCTTTATTGGGCTTGAGATCTGACTCGTTCCTCGTGATATGCTACTCTTTGTCAACTCCTAGCTCATTGTAGGGACATCATAAGCATGAATTTGGAATCAATATAATTTACATAGTGAAGAATATTTGTTTGGGAGCAAGGAATACCATGGCATATATTATGTCTCGAGCTTTAGGGATCTGGTATACCGATGGACTTTCAACATAGTTCTAAATTTTAGGGAAGATCTTGATAGTGATGATTGTTTTCCCAATGTTTTGATGTAACTTTCAATGATTGATATGGTTTCCTGTATGGTCACATGGGTGGCACTCATACTAGTTACAAAAAAGAGTGTTTGATAAGAGATACTATAAAATAAACAAAGAAATTATAAGTTACATAATTAAAGTATTTTCAACACAAAGTTTCTTGAAGGGGGTAGTATTTAATGCCACATAATATTAAGAAATATAATAATAATAAAATAATATATAAAAAAATTTCAAAGTAGAATAGAAAGGAAATAAAATTTTTTTATGATGATGGTGATGATGACGAATTATGTAATAAGAGAGAAAAAATTAACAATAATGTAGGTTTATGTAAAAGGAAAATGTTAAGGCAAAGGAATATTTATATAATGATAGGTGGATCATAGGGGTTGGGTTCCTTATCATCGATGTATTCTATATAAGGAAGGAGAAGAAGGAGAAGATTACATCACTTTTTCTTGTGTAATTGAGGACAAGACTAAGAAGAGACAACATAGTAATGGATTGATGGCTCATGCATGACTTGTTATTAGAATATCTAGGAAAAAAAGGTCTATGGCTAGGTGAAGAGTAGAAATCCAAATAATTTTTGCAATAATCAATATTGAGCGAATAGAATGTCATATCTACATAGACCTTTGTGAGAGGAATCTATTCTAGGTGACAATAGAGTAAATCATTTTCTTATTGGAAATAGTTAAAAAAATTTGGTGGTATAATTTAATTATAAATATTTAAAAATATTAGATGTTTACAATCAATTTTATAAAGGGCTATAGCCTTCTTAATTTTTTGCTGAAATTTTAAATATTGTGATAGAAATTTGTAACGAGAATATAATGACCTGAATTCCTTGTGAATTCCATAAGTATCTGCTATGTGTGTTTTTTTTCTTCATGTCAAATAGAAATATGGTCAAATTTGTTTTTGATAACAAGAAAACACACAAACATATTCTATTATATAAGATATAATTTTTTTTGTTATTGTTAACAAAATTATTATCAACAATGGTTTATTTAGAAAACAACATATTTTAAACTATATAATGAATTATTAAATTGATAATTATTTAATATGGATTGAATTTTAGTGATGTTTCTATGGATCATCATATGATGGTGTGGAATATTCAGAAGACCCACCACTAGTAAGTCAAGTTTTCTTGTCTCATTCTCATGTTTATACAAAATAAAGTAGAGAATGGATGGAAATATTTAATTCATGGTACCAAAGATGGGATCACAAATTATCTTAAGTTTACACACAATATCTTGACAACATATCCACGTGAGAAGTGCAAAAGTAGACAGATTAGATCAACCAATGCTTTTCATTATATGAAAATATTATGCTTCAAGAGTTCATGTGTTGTAGTGATGGACGTCTTAAAGAGGGACAATTAAATTAACTCAAACTATTAGAATGGGATAATTATGGGTGGAGGTTATGTTGCACCTATTATGGGAGCCTCATCTTTCGTATCTCCTTGGTTTATGTTCTCCTTAGGTGATGGAATTTTTTCACAAAACTATTTTGAGAATTAACATTTGTTTATTACATAGTCATCTTGTTTCATTAATAGAATTATATTTCTTAATAAAACATGTAGAAAAAATATGTTTGGAGTGTTAGGATTCAAAGTAACGTTTCCTTCCTATAATGTTCCAAATTTAGCATGCAGCTAATTGGAATATTGATTTTTGTCTTTTACACCTAGGAGATGAATAAATGGGTAAGGAGGCCCATATATTTTAGAAATAAGAATAAAATCCCTTATGATGTCAAAGGGGATCATTATTATGGCTGGATTTCACACCCTCATGTGTGAAAAGGGACATTTGCATGTGGACAAAGTCATGTTTGACCAAGTCAACAGCATAAATGTAGGAGGAGTGGATCATCAATAAAAATAGCTCAATATGAATAAGGATTAGTTTAGAAAACTATATGAGAGCGGGATTGAAGAGCCTTAGGTGTGAAAAGGGCTTAAGCAGGTTGAAGAGGTCAACCTTGACCAAATCAAACAACGCTGTCATGGAGGAGTGGCATTGACGAAGGTACAACGCAGTTTTGGAGGGAGATTGTTTGTGTGATGATGGAAACCCTAATGAGTGGGACCCAAGGTGAAAAGGCTAACTAAGTTTATAAGGAAGAGGATGGCAGCCATATGAGGTAGCTTATGAATTATATTTTGATATGTCTATTTAGAATTTTTCTCTCTTCAGCTATTTAGCTAAGATTGCTGGTGCTATTTAGCACTAAGGTATTCCTGTTTAGGAAATTCATCTCTTCCCCTTGATCAGTTCTTGGGAGAGACCTGATCTATCATTCCACACATCCAAAATTGGTTCCAATCTTAATTCTTCAGTTTCAGTGCAGTTTCTGCAGGATATTGTGTTCAGTTGCACGATGTTGCAGTGGAAGGGTTAGAAACCCACTTTCTGAGTTGGTTTTGCATAGGAGGAAGGATTCCTTCTATTGGGATATCATTTTGGAGGGTTATTTAGCTCATTTAAGATATTTGGCAGCAAGAAAACATATTTCTATCACTTACAGTGTTATTCCAGTCTAGAATTGCGTTATTTATGGAGGGCAGTTTCAGTAGTGTATCTTGTGGTTCTTTTTGGGGAGTTTTCCTGTGATTGGAGGGCTGATCCTTCCATGGGGGAAGACCTTTGATCATATATAACTCAGATATACATCATCTCAGCCTTTTATACTCCTTTGCTTCAGTTTACAGTGATTATTTAGTCTTATTGCTGAAGGTCACCATTTGTATTTGGGTGAATTTCTAGAAATCCTCTCCGGGTTCTCTAGATTTTGTATAAAGGAGACTAGATATCAGTTCATGGGCCATATTTTTTAGTATAATATCATATCTATTTGTCTCTGCTATTTCTATGTATAAACCCTCATTAGACTGTGCTGTGTCTTTATGCAGTAATTTCATGTTGCAGTAGTTTTGGGGTTTCAACATTTTTAAGCTGTACTAGGTGTGGGAGATCTTTTACCTCATCTAGTTTGATTTGTTTCTGATATGTTCTTGGATTTAGATGGTATATTGTCATATCTAAGGGATCCAAGTTTTGATTTCGTTTTCTGTAGCATATATTTCTGAAAATGCGTTTTTTATGCATGCATTGCTGAGAAGTCCCATTTTGGGATATTATAGTGGCATCAGAGCAAGATCCTTGGCTCAAACTGTGGAATTCAAGCCAAGATGATATAATAAGAAGGAAAGATCAGAATGATGGAGAAAATGAGCTTTTTCTCATCATTTTTCAAATCTATGAAGAAACTCTCCAAGGAAGTTAAAAATAAAGAAGAGAAGCAAACCAGTGAAACTTCTAGGGGGTTTCAAGAAGAGGAAGGGCCATGTACTTCCTATTCTCAAAGGAAAGAACCAATGCTGCAAAGAGCTCCAAAGCATTACACCTTGCCTTTTCCTTTTGAGGAAGAAAACAAAAGGCATAGAGATAGAAGGCACTTGGAACATGATATCCTAAGTGGATACCTTGCATAATACAAGTCACAACCTAAAGCTTTCAAGGAGACTATAGTTCTTCCTCAGTTTATTCAGCTGGAAGAAGAAAGGAGGCCCTACAGCAATAGGAGGATGATATGAAATAGATTTCTATTGTCTACTTTTGATGTATCATCCACATGTACAACAAAGGCTTGGGTGATGAAGCTAGATGCATTCTTCCTACTACATCCATTGGTAGAAAGAGAGACTGTGGAGATTGCAGCGCTGCACCTTGAGGGGGAGAAAAAATTTTGTGGTTCAGCCATTTGATCCATGCAATAGTGAGTAATTTTTCTAAGTTTACTCAAAGGTTGATTAAAAAATTTGACAAAGAGAAACCAGAGGAGGAGAAGCCCTCACCACCATTGGAGGAGACTTGTACCAGCATTGTCACAACCTTGGAGGAGTAGCCATCATTATCAGCAGTTGGGGGAGCCAAAAAATTAGAGGGAGGAACTCTTGCATCCATACAAGGTGTTCCCAAGTTCCATCAAGTTATGATTAAATTTCCACCTTCAATTATTGCAGCAAATATTTTAGAGGGTTGTGAAAATCTACCTTTGCATGACCAAGGGTCAATACATATTACTGATTTAGAGCAGCATGATTGCACTACGCTGTGAAACCTTGAGTTGATCAAGGAAAGGATGAACCATCATCCTAATGTGTCACTATTGAGCTGCACACCACACTTGGGGTTGAGGTGTGAATTTTTGGAGGATAGGATGAACCTTGTTCCAAACAAACTTATACAAAACCATCTATTCATCCTTGAGTTGGAACATGAAATAGCCAAAACACCATGGAGGATATTAACAGTGCTGTCAATAAGTAGCAGAGATGAGGCTTTGCCTTCACAACCCTTGGATCTTTATGGATTCAAGATGGTCAATGGTGTGAGATCTTTTCTAGGAGATCTCCAAGGAGTTGCATTTCAACATCCCATGAAATGCAAAAGGAGAAATTTGATTTGGGTGGATGGTAGTCTTCATTGGAAGAGTATCAAGGTAGAGCATGATGGGAAGCACCCACATTTGGATGAATGGGTGTGGATGGTGAGCAAGAGGCTGGAAGGATACTTGCAAATCTATGACACTGGGCAGCAGGAGGCTTGGCTGTGTTGGCTACTCTTGAAAGAGTTTGGCCATCAAGTGACATATCCTCTTTTTAAGGGTATGTGGGTGGAAAAAGTTGGGAAAGATACTTGCATCATAGGGCAACAAGGAGTGTGGATGCATTTTGTTGATATGAAATTATTCATATCAATCCTTATGTTTTCACCACATGATTTGTATGATGGAGGTATGAGGAGGCAACAAAAACTTTTGTTGCTTGGGTTGTTCTTTGGAGAGCATAGGCAGATTTTCTCTCATACCTTGCATGATGTTGCAGGAGTGGGAGATGGCACTATTAGGGTGCAAAGGGGCTACTCCTTAGCCTTGGATGATCAGGAGGTACTTCCACTTTGGAAGGAACTTCTTATATATAGTAGCATTTTGGGAGATGTCTTTGAAAAGGAGCATGTCAAAGAATGGAGCTATGAGTTGGAAGGAGCCTATTTGCATAGGCCTGCTGTCACTTGGGAGTTTGAGCTTATTGATGGATTTTCCCCATGATAACTTCAAATTTGATGCGCTTGGTGGACAAGGAGGAGGTGAGAGTGATGTAGTAGTGGATGGAAGCATCTATTACTATGATATGTTCTTCTTAACTTGGATTTCCAAGCATAAGAAGGAGGATCCTCATGCAACACATGATTCATTTATCTTCATGAGACTATGTTATACTAATATGGAGGGCTTATTCATGGATCCTATCATCATCTTACTTTTAGTACATGGTAAGAATTTTTTTTTTGCAACTATTGATTATCTAACACTGTATTTGCATGCTCTTACCATTTCTATACAGTGCATTTCTCCACAATAGGGAAAGCTTTTGATTGGGCTCCATGGTCAATTTTGGGCCAAATTATATGATGGAGAAAACCATCTTTCATGTGGCCTTGGGTGTTAGAAAATTATATAGTACATAGCAATGCAACACATAAAATATGTGGAAAATACAAGCACACAAAACACATAAAACCAGAGAGACACAGATATACATGGTACACCCATTTTGGGCTACATCCACCCCAAACAGCCAGTCCTTTCTTTATATTATCCAGCAAAAATTAAGAGACAAAACCTATAACAGATCCGCTATAATATCCTATGTTCTCTCTCACAGTCTCCCAATATATTTCTCGCTCAGAGAATACACGTATAATACACATCTGCAATACAATACCCTCATGAAAGTGAGGGGTTGCCTTCTAGGGAAAAAAACCCTAAACTAAAAATAACTTCTACCATCAGATCATTTGCCTAATGAACGACCCAAATTGACTAGAAATTACTATACTTTTACAAGGCAATTTTACATCTGTTTTTAGCTTCGAGGGCACTGCCCCCGAAACCCCCTGCCAGGGGGGGGCTCCATAAAGTCGCTGCTGCCCCCCTGGACCCCCCAAGACAACGATTAATTTATGGGTGGCATTGCCACCCCATTTAAGATACAAGGGTCCAATGTTGTGATACAAAGTAAACAAGATAATCAGGCTCCACATCCAACAATCTCCCACTTGGAGACTGATTGTAGCAACTCCACCACTGCTTCATTTGCTGGAAAATGACTCCTCTAGACCTGGCTGTTTCTCATATTCATCATCATCCTTGAAGACCAATTGAAACTGAGCACATTCTCAGTTTCTCCTTGGTTACAAATTTTGTTAGCATATCTGCAGGATTTTGGCTAGTGTGTATCTTTTCCAGCTTCAACTCTCCATCTTCCAATACTGACCGTATGAAATGGTACTTGAGATGTATGTGTTTAGTCCTGGAAAGAAATTCTGAGTTCTTTAAAAGATGAATGGCACTTTGGCTATCACTGTATAGCGTGCCCATATCATGCTTCTTACCTAATTCATCCATAAACCTTTGTAACCAAATCATTTCTTTACTAGCCTCTGTAGCAGCAACATACTCTACTTCTATTGTTGAAAGTGCAACAACACTTTGGATTTTTGAAACCCAACTGACAGTTGTTCCACCTAAAGTAAATACATATCCTGTAGTGCTCCTCCTATTATCCCTATCACCTGCCATATCTGGATCAACATATCCCTGTAGAGCAATGTTTGAACCACCAAAGCATAATGCTTGATTTGTGGTACCTCTCAAATATCTGAGAATCCATTTTATTTCCATCCAATTTTCTTTACCTGGATTGTTCGTGTACCTGCTTACAACTCCCACTGCATGTGAAATATCTGGCCTTGTGCAGACCATTGCATACATTAAGCTTCCAACTGCTAATGCATATGGAACTTTAGACATATATTCCATTTCTTCGTGGGTCTTGGGGCACATCTCCTTAATAAGTTTGAAATGGCTAGCAAAAGGTGTACTAACTGGTTTTGCATTCTTCATATTAAATCTTTTCAACACCTTTTCTATGTACTCATTATAAGACAGTGTTAATTTTCGATTTTTCCTATCTCTGGTTATTCTCATACTAAGGATTTGTTTTGCAGCTCCCAAATCCTTCATTGCAAATGAATTTGCTAACTTTTGAGCACATTTATTTCCTGCATGTTAGACCCTACAACAAGCATGTCATCTAAATACAATAAAAATATAATATAGCTGCCATCATTTTTCCTTTTTAAATAAACACAATGATCAGAGTGACATCTAGTATAACCTTGTTCAGACATAAACTTGTCAAATTTTAGATACCATTGCCTTGGATCCTATTTTAAGCCATACAAGCCCTTGTTTAACCTACACACCAATCTTTCTTTCCCTTTGACCTCATATCCTTCTGGTTGCTGCATGTATATCTCTTCCTCCAAATCTCCATGGAGAAATGTTATCTTTACATCTAACTGTTCAAAATGTAAATCTTCCGCTGCTACAAGACTTAAGATAGTTCTGATTGAAGTCATCTTAACAACAGGAGAAAATATTTCATAAAAATCAATACCTTTATTCTATGCAAACTCCTTCACCACAAGTCTAGCTTTATACCTCTGTTTTCCTCCATCTTCTTCCTTCAGCCTATAAACCCATTTATTCTACAATGTAGTTTTACCTGTAGGCAACCTGACTAAGTCCCAAGTCTAGTTATGCATTAAGGAATCCATCTCTTCTTCCATGGCTAGCTCCCACTTCTTCCTGCTTTCAACCTGCATTTCTTCTTCATAAAATTTGGGTTCACTAGAATCAGTCAACAATAAATAATATAATGAAGGAGAGTATCATTCAGGGGGTCTACTTATCCTGGTAGATCTTCTAACACAACTTTCAGGTGTTTGAGGTGCCTGTTGCTGTTGTGGTGGTTGTTGTTGCTGTGGTTGTTGATTATTATTATTTTCAAGAACCTTTACTTTTTCAGTTATCTCATCAAGAGCCATGTATTCCTTGCTTTCTTTTTCCTATTTCTTTTCCTGCAACTGATTCTTATACAAGACATTTTCATTGAATATTACATCTCTGCTCCTAATGATTTTGTGATTTTCATAATCATATACGCGATAACCAAAATCATTAACACCATATCCAATAAAGGTGCATTTCTTTGATTTTGCCTCAAGCTTTGTTCTATTTTCTTTATTAATATGGACAAAGGACTCACAACCAAAAGGCTTTAAAAAATATTAGTTTACCTTTTTACCTGTCCATGCTTCCTCTGGAATACCACCATCCAAGGAACTTGAAGGCCCTCTGTTTATTAGATAAACAACAGTATCTACAGCATCTGCCCAAAATTGTAAAGACAATCCTGCATGCAATATAATGCACCTTGCACGCTCCATAATGGTTCTGTTCATCCTTTCTGATACACCATTTTCTTGTGGTGTTCTTGGAACTGTCTTCTCTCTATGAATTCCATGCTCTGAACAATACCTATCAAACTCTTTGTTGCAATATTCACCTCCATTGTCTGATCTGAGACACTTCAACTTATTTCCTGTCTCAATCTCAACCAAGGCTTTCCATTTCTTAAAAGTATCAAATACATCAGATTTATTCTGAATACAATAAATCCAAGTTTTTCTAGTTGCATCATCAATAAAAGTAACATAATAACGAGAGCCACCGAGAGATGACACCTGAGCAAGTCCCCATACATCTGTATGCACAAGCTCTAATTTTTTGCTCTTCTTTTCTTTACCAACTCTGAGAAATCTGACTCTCTTCTATTTTCCATAAATACAATTCTCACAGAAATGCAAATCAACATTCTTCAAACCTAGCAACAAATTTCTTGAGTGAAGAATATTCATCCCCTTCTCACTCATGTTTCTGAGCCTATGATTCCATAATGTTGCATTTGCTCCTTTGGAAATTGAAGAATTAACAAAGTTAGAAATACCATTGCATAAATACAATGTACCAACCTTTTCACCTTTTGCTATTACCAGGGCTCCTTTGGTGACCTTCCAAGCTTGATCTGTGAAAGTTGTCACACAACCTTCACTTCCTAATTACCCTGTTGAAATCAGATTTTTCTTTAGATCTCGAACATGCCTTACCTCCTTTAATAGCCATTGGTTTACAATCTGCTGTTTTACAAGAACCTTACCCATTCCAAAAATTTTACAGGGTTTATCATCACCCAAACGAACTTGTCGAAAATCTCCTTGAACATAGTCATGAAAATATTTCTTATCAGGCATGGCATGAAATGAAGCCCCTAAATCTACAACCCAAGAATCAGTAACATTTTCGAAAGAAAGAATCAAATCATCTTGTAACACATCACCTGTCACATTTACTTCATGATTGTTTTCTTGCTGTGTGTCTCCTTCTTTTCCCTTTCGAGATCTATAGTCTTTCTTTAGGTGTCCTTTCTTTCTGCATTTCCAGCACACTATCCTCGATCTAGACTTGGATATGCCTTTCCTTGATTTACTGCGATATCTCGAGCTCTTTCCTCTTTCCATTCTTCTTCCCCTAGACTCTGCACTCAAAGCATTACCCGATGTCTCATTGGAGATTTTCCATCGCATTTCCTCGCTAAGGATAGCACCTGTTAGACTCCTATACCAATAGGTGTCATTTTTCATGATTGACTTGTTGAACTATGTAATATGTTCAAACATTTTTCTTGTTGCAAAGGTGTTCCATATTCTTAAAAAAATCAAAAAATCAAAAAATTTAAAAAATGTAAAGAGGGTATACCCTAAAAGAAAAATCAAAGGGTGAAAAAATAAAATTGGCCAAAAAAGTAAAAGAAAATGAACCCCATCAAAAAGAAAGGCCAAGGAAAATGTGCAAGTCTAAATTCCACTACGTTTTGCTCTGATGTAATAAACAAAATGGTGTGCAGCTTGTTAAAATTTTGCCACAATTTATGAAGAGTCAAACTGTTTAAACTTGACTCATTCATTTTTCAATTTCATGCTGTAGAATAGAGAATAAATATATGGCCAAACCGTTTAATCTTGGCAGATAAGTAGATAGGTAGAGTTAATAAAAGGTGCTCAACAATTTAATCTGAGCCCTTGGATGTAATAATTGTAGACTTAGATAGGTTTTCCATGTAAAATAAAAAGAAGATTGATAAGGGTTTGCCAGTCTAAGTGCACCCTAATAAAGAAGAGAAAATGGTAGAGTAAGTAGGTAGGGTAGGTAGATGTTGTTGCAGAATTACATGTGATGAATGATGGTTCCAAATGTGTTCAATTTTACTTTCATCACAAGTGAAAAGGCAGATACAACATTGGAAAAAGTTCACAACAAAGAAAAGTCAAGATTATTAACTTCCCCTCTCATTTTCCCCTCTCATTTCACTAATTTCCCTAAGCACTAAGGTATTTGAAGATTAAAGGGGCTCAAGGCATTTCCTTACTTTTGGAGGGACCGGACCCTCGGCCCAATAATTGAAAAAACCTAAGGACTTGAAATCATCCATTATCCCATTCATTCACTTCTTAAAATCATTTTCTACGTAAAATCCTATTTTATTTAAGAAAATCCTTCAATATTTCATGAAAAGCCCTCAAAATCACTTTTATTCTAAGTCTAAGTGATGAAAGTATAATAATTCCATTTACTTTTGAATCTTCACTTTCTTGGTCATATTTAAGTGTTTTTTAGTTTACATAGTTCCCTTATCATATTTACTCTAATTTACATATTAACTCCCTATGAAAATCACCTTTCCTATTACATATAAATCCTTTTATAGTAATATCCCCAAAACCCTTATATTATGACTTTTTAGCCAAAAGTATTTAATTCCTATTTTTTCAAATAAAAAACCCACAATATACCCCCTTTTTGGCTAAAATATAACATTATTATTATTCCCGCCCCCTTACAGTAAATAAATCGCATTGATTTAATTATTGTATAAATAACAATATGAAAAAACGTTTAAACATATTATATATGTTTAAAAATAAAAAGAAACAATTCTTGACCATCCACCGTACCAGGGATTAATTAATCCACATGATTAATTAATAACCGACCCCAACCAATCAAACTCTGCCCGATGGGTTTAATTAATAGTTAATTACATCGGGCCCGCGCTGTTAATTCCCCGCCATCTCCCTGTCCCGTCGATCGTCCGATCGACCCGTCTGAAATCAACGACTGTTATCTATTTCGCTGGCCATCCAAATATGAAAGATAATGCACGATGGGCCAGCGGTTTTTCAAACAGTGTCGTGCTACGTGTCAGTCGTTGAATCGCATCGTTGCCCTTCCGCCTAAAACCGCCTTCCCTCATAAGTGGTGCGATACAAACCGCTTACCACCTTTCCGCTCGTGACATGACCACTGTACCATGTTGACGTCATCCAATAAAATAATAAAAAATTCCGCCACCCATTGACTTTGTGAATAAAACAAGTCAGCCCGCGTCGTTTTCATTTTCTCATGCATTCACCAGTCTTCTATGCAGCAAATTTCAAAAAAACCAACTGTTGAAACCTGCCGACCGTTACTTTGCTAAAGAGAATCAAAATTCAAGGATTCCAGTGTTCTTCCGCCTCAACCAGTACCTATTCAAATCACTGTTCATTCAAAGCTTACCCGCCAATATCAACTGTTTACCCTTTTAAACACAAACACCCTAGTGTTTCTCATTTTCACCTGATTGTGCAGTAAAACCCTTTGTAACTTAGCTGTGCCACCTTAAGCCTCTGTTAACCAATTCGAGCATGGTTTACCTCCCAAAAATCATTCTAGATTCACTCCACAGACATCTCAAAATCAAATGAAACATTTTCGACCTCCCCTGCAAACCAATGCTTTCTTAACAATTTGTTTTGTTTTACAGGTGATCAGAAGACCACATCCTTGGATAAACAGTCTTAATACTAGTCATGAGACTTTTTTACTCCAAGAGTGTTATCAAATCTATTCAAACAAAGGTTAGAAAGCATAACAGCTAAAGAGTATGACTGGTTAAAGTGTATCAGGTAAAAGTCAGAATGAAAGTTAAAATGAAGTTACAGAGCAGTCAAAGGTAAACCAATAAAAGTAATTACAGAGACAGTAAAATGGTAAAAAGAGGAAATGAAAATAATTTCACCAACATTGAATTTTGTCTAAAGTGAAAGTAAAATAGTCAAAAGAACAAAAAAGTGAAAAGATGAAAAACACAACAAGAAGAAATATTTTTGCAGAAATTGCATGTTTTAGTCATTGCTTTACAGACACTATTGTGATCAATCCAAGATGAATTTTGAAAAAATGAAGGAGGTTTATGTTCTTAAGAGGACTATATACAAAAAACTCTCTCACGTTTCTAACAGCTATTATGGTTTTGGAAATATTAAACAATGTTGGAAAGCCCTTTTTGCAGAAAATTCCTGTTAAGTCATAATTTTGCAGAGATGATTGTGGCCAATAAGAAATACATATTACAAAACTGAAGGAGGTTTTGGTTCCTAAGTGACCCTTATACAAAAAAATCTCTCAGTTTTTGCACAGTGATTTCAGATTGAGAGATACATGCACATCTTTACAGGCTATTTTTCAAACTCTGTAAAACTCTGTTTTACACATATGTTTGCAGAGCCTATTGTGCACAGCTGGAGAGGAATTTGAGGAAATGGAAAGAGGTTTATCTCACCAACATATTAATACACAATAACCTCTTTCACTATTTACATATCTATTAGGGATTGAGAAATAAAATGATATCATTGAACCCCAAGTTTGCAGAATTGTTGGAGCAGAATGCACAATGAAAGGAAGTAGTTAGTGACTTGGATGCCTTATCATCAACTAAGAGTTGGATCAAATTAGAATTCTCATCTTTGTCATCACCTATCCATACAAAATAGTTCCAAATAGATGCATTAGTTTGAGTGTCCTTTACTTAAGTTCTATTTATGTAAAATAGTTGGAGAGATTTGTGAACTAATTTTGATATTTTTTCAAGATATTTTAGTTTAGAATTTGTATAAATACTTCACTCTTGGAAGTATTTTGGGTGGATTCTTCTACTTTTCTGTAACATTGATTTTTGGAATAAAAGTGCTTTTGGGGTAATTTCTTTGTGGCTTTCTGGATGATGATTTGAAGCTCAAGAATTTTTGCAGGATTCATGTGTCGGACTACAGTTCAATAAGTCATTTCTACCTTGTGTTTTAAGTTTTACATATGTTTAATACATCACTGTGTTCCATTTCTAAATAATTGACAAAAAAGAATAAATCAGAAATTACTTAAGTGTACTCTGATTTCAATTGTGATTATTCTATATGTTTTCTTCTAAACTGGCTATAAACAATTAATTCTTAATTTCTCTTGTTTCGCTGGTTTAAACATTTTGATTACTATAGTAAAGAATTCTTAATTTCTCTTTATTTGTGATCATTCACTTTCTTTCTTTGAACATGTTGAAAGATTCTTAATTTCCTTTCATCCTTTCACAAATCCATTCCATTCACTTTAATATCCAAAATTGCTCTCTGTTTGGCTATCTTGCCCTGCAAAGCCATCTTGTGTGTAAAAATTTGATCCAGTAAAGCCATCATTTTGACTCCATAGCCCAATGGCCTGAAATACTCAATCGTACCATTAGTTGGCGGATTCCACCCTTCAAATTCAAACCAAATTTCTTGGACTTATAACTAGCCTAAAACTTTCTAAGAACAAAGCTAAATTTTAAAGAGAGAGCCCTCTCTAGATACAGATTGGCTAGATTCTGTATCTGAAGGTTGGTTAGTGGTTACCTCAGGTTTCTTTCCTTTTCTTACAACTTCAAGGAAAATCTGAGTGATAATATAGTGGCGACCATACTGGGGAATCTGAATCATTTTATTGTTACTATTTTTTGATTTATAAACTACAGACGGAGCCTGAAGATTAGCCAAGTAGCCTTTGAAATGCTTTTGCTCTGCAATTTCATAGTAAATAAATGCTACTTCAGTCAATCTCCAGTCTAGTTTATAGATTGAACTTTGGTTTCAAACATTTCATCAGTTTCTCTAGTTTAATAAGTCTTTAAGAAAGTTTAAATCTCATATCTAAAGCCTCTTAAAGAAATCATAGAAGTTGTTTTGAAAATTCACAAAAAAACAAAATAATCATAAAATACTCAAAATTTGGTTTCCTGAAGAACTAACTTTTTCTTCAGAATTGTTTTACAGGTTTAGATCTGATCTATGATGGTGGACAGGGATCAGACACACAAAGGTTAAAATCATCCACCTGGCGACTCCAAAATCAATCTCACAATCAAGACTCCACTGGAGGAATGAACCTGGAAGAACAATATGAAAAGATCAGGCTTTCAACTTGGATCTTAATCCAAGACATTATGTTCTTTCACGTTAAAAATGGTTTTCAATATGTATTGTATTTTATATAAGGATCTAACTTGGTTTTACAGATATTGTGGCCTTTCATTATGGCTGATTTTCAAGATGATCCAAGAATAAAATGAAGATATGCTCCCATGAGCAGAGATCACATACCTGGATTTCCACACAAACTACCGAAGGTAAATTGGGGTGAAAATCTGCCCATGTTTCAAGATGTGAATATTGATGATCCTTTACTACATCTCATTAAATTTCATATACACTCATCAAGATTGAAGGGTGATTGGCATGAGGATTGCCTCATGAAGATATTCATGGGAACCTTAATAGGAAAAGCAAGTTTGTTTTCTCTAAAAGATTTTCATAAGGTATTTTATGAGCATTACAAAGAAGATTTTCCATCTTTATCATTAGCTGAAAATTGTTGTGATCAAGCTGAAGATCTTATAAATTACCTTAAAAATATTGATGAAGATTTTGAAAATTGGCATCCTGAAGATTTATTAGAAGAAGTCCAAAACTTTTATTCTCAAGTTAAATGTCATAATAATCAAGAGGAGTTAAACGAAGCTGAAATAAGTCAGGAGATAAATCAAGATCCACAAAACCCCTTTGTATTAACAAATGATGTTTCATTTAATGTTTTGAATGGAGTTAAAGAAAATATTCAACCTCATGATCAATTTTTAGATAAGAGAAAAAACAACTGTCATTCCAATCTAAGAATTCAGAGATTCCCACCCCCCCTCACCAAAGAAGAAATCAATTTGCTTCTAAACATGCAACCATCCTCAAAATATTTACATAATGAAGAAATTGTTTCTACTTCTTCTAATGTTGATGAATGTAAAAAAATTTTTATCAATGAAGGGACAAAAGAACAAGTTTATGCTCATGTTATTCTACCTTCCCAAAAAGGCGCATTGCTTGATATCACGCCTATTGAACAAAACAATGATTTTCAAACAGAATGCAAGCAATCTAATCAAGATATATTAGGATTGTTGGAAGAAAAATATGTTGATCCATTGTTTATAATTGATGACATTCCTTCTTCTGAAAATTTGCCTAAATATGATCAGTATGATGATAATTATGTTCTCCCAATTCAAGATAATTTCACAGAACAATCACTACCTATTTTGAAGGATGAGATATTAGAACTTCAGCTTGATGAGGATTTTCTAAGAGCTTTCTTTCTTATTTTTAAATCAACAAAATTTTCTCCTCAAGTTAAAAGATGGCTTCTTGATATAATTTTTAAAAATTATGAAAATGAAATCAAACTTTTGCATTCTCAAATTCAGTCATACAATTTCTGAAATCCTAAAGAATTCTTTGAAAATCTTCCTTCTCCAAAGCAAGAGGAAATTGTACTATCTTTTGACTTGCATATTGAAGATGATTATTCTTTCAAACACAAGACTGAAGAAATAAGTTTATGGTCTAATATTCATAATTCAATTGAACAATTAGTCATTGAAGGCCTAGAAGTAAATAACATAAATCATGCTTTTATTGATCCTATAGCAAATTATATGGAGAATATTTTTAGATCAAATCTGCAAACATGTTTTATCTATGAGGATCAAATATATCAGCAATTGCCATTCACATCTTATCATCGATTATAAAGGCACGCGATCATAATATACATCCAATTTTGATCACAAGCAATCAAGTTATTCATTTATTTTTACAGCTACTTGATTGGCTTCATTGGAATTTTTGTATTACCTGATTCAATAAAATTTTTAGTAGATTGAATAGGTAGATGAGTGTCAATAAGCTCAGAATTTTGAGCATTTTTTTTAGTTGCAATTTTCAGCTAGTTTTTCATTAAGTTGGTTTGAAAATTTTTGTGTGTTCTTTTAGTTTCAGGTCAGATTTCAGTTTGCAGAAGACAGAAGACATTTACAGGATCACCAAGGTCAATGGATGAGGCATTTGACCTGCTGTTCTTGACTTTTCACTAGGAAAAGCCATCCCCAAGTGGAGCCAGTGGTAGACTCCTATACCAATAGGTGTCATTTTTCATGATTGACTTGTTGAACTATGTAATATGTTCAAACCTTTTTCTTATTGCAAAGGTGTTCCATATTCTTAAAAAAATCAAAAAATCAAAAAATTTAAAAAATGTAAAGAGGGTATACCCTAAAAGAAAAATCAAAGGGTGAAAAAATAAAATTGGCCAAAAAAGTAGAAGAAAATTAACCCCATCAAAAAGAAAGGCCAAGGAAAGTGTGCAAGTCTAAATGCCACTACTTTTTGCTCTGATGTAATAAACAAAATTTTGTGCAGCTTGTTAAAATTTTGCCACAATTTATGAAGAGTAAAAGTTTTTAAACTTGACTCATTCGTTTTTCAATTTCATGCTGTACAATAGAGAATAAATATCTGGCCAAACAGTTTAATCTTGGCAGATAAGTAGATAGGTAGAGTTAATAAAAGGTGCTCAACAGTTTAATCTGAGCCCTTGGATGTAATAAGTGTAGACTTAGATAGGTTTGCCATGTAAAATAAAAAGAAGATTGATAAGGGTTTGCCAGTCTAAGTGCACCGTAATAAAGAAGAGAAAATGGTAGAGTAAGTAGGTAGGGTAGGTAGATGTTGTTGCAGAATTACATGTGATGAATGATGGTTCCAAATGTATTCAATTTTACTTTCATCACAAGTGCAAAGGCAGATACTACATTGGAAAATGTTCACAGCAAAGCAAAGTCAAGATTATTAACTTCCCCTCTCATTTTCCCTAAAAATTTCACTAATTTCCCTAAGCACTAAGGTATTTGAAGATTAAAGGGGCTCAAGGCATTTCCTTGACTTTTGGAGGGACCGGACCCTCGGCCCAATAATTGAAAAAACTTAAGTACTTGAAATCATCCATTATCCCATTCATTCACTTCTTAAAATCGTTTTCTAAATAAAATCCTATTTTACTTAAGAAAATCCTTCAATATTTCATGAAAAGCCCTCAAAATCACTTTTATTCTAAGTCTAAGTGATGAAAGTATAATAATGCCATTTACTTTTGAATCTTCACTTTCTTGGTTATATTTAAGTGTTTTTGAGTTTACATAGTTCCCTTGTCATATTTACTCTAATTTACATATTAACTCCTTATGAAAATCACCTTTTCCTATTACATATAAATCCTTTTATAGTAATATCCCCAAAACCCTTATATTATGACTTTTTAGCCAAAAGTATTTGATTCTTATTTTTTCAAATCAAAAACCCACAATATACCCCCTTTTTGGCTAAAATATAACATTATTATTATTCCCACCCCCTACAGTAAATAAATCGCATTGATTTAATTATTGTATAAATAAAAATATGAAAAAAAGTTTAAACATATTATATATGTTTAAAAATAAAAATAAACAATTCCCGACCATCCACTGTACCAGGGATTAATTAATCCACAAGATTAATTAATAACCAACCCCAGCCAATCAAACTCCTCCCGATGGGTTTAATTAATAGTTAATTACATCGGGCCCGTGCCGTTAATTCCCTGCCATCTCCCTGTCCCGTCGACCGTTCGATCGACCCGTCTGAAATCAACGACTGTTATCTATTTCGTTGGCCATCCGCGTACGAAAGATAATGCGCAATGGGCCGGCAGTTTTTCAAACAGTGTCGTGCTACGTGTCAGTCGTTGAATCGCATCGCTGCCCTTCTGCCTAAAACCGCCTTCCCTCATAAGTGGTGCGATACAAACCGCTTACCACCTTTCTGCTCGTGACATGACTAGTGTACCATGCTGACATCATCCAATAAAATAATAAAAAATTCCGCCACCCATTGACTTTGTGAATAAAACAAGTCAGCCCGCGTCGTTTTCATTTTCTCATGCATTCACCAGTCTTCTATGCAGCAAATTTCAAAAAAACCAACTGTTGAAACCTGCCGACCGTTACTTTGCTAAAGAGAATCGAAAGTCAAGGATTCCTGTGTTTTTCCGCCTCAACTAGTACCTTTTCAAATCACTGTTCATTCAAAGCTTACCCGCCAATATCAACTGTTTACCCTTTTAAACACAAACACCCTAGTGTGTCTCATTTTCACCTGATTGTGTAGTAAAACCCTTTGTAACTTAGCTGCGCCACCTTAAGCCTCTGTTAAGCAATTTGATCATGGTTTACCTTCCAAAAATCATTCTAGATTCACTCCACAGACATCTCAAAATCAAATGAAACATTTTCGACCTCCCCTGCAAACCAATGCTTTCTTAACAATTTGTTTTGTTTTACAGGTGATCAGAAGACCACATCTTGGATAAATAGTCTTAATACTAGTCATAAGACTTGTTTACTCCAAGAGTGTTATCAAATCTATTCAAACAAAGGTTAGAAAGCATAACAGCTAAAGAGTATCAGTGGTTAAAGTGTATCAGGTAAAAGTCAGAATGAAAGTTAAAATGAAGTTACAGAGAAGTCAAAGGTAAACCAATAAAAGTAATTACAGAGACAGTAAAATGGTAAAAAGAGGAAATGAAAATACTTTCACCAACATCGAATTTTGTCTAAAGTGAAAGTAAAATAGTCAAAAGAACAAAAAAGTGAAAAGATGAAAAACACAACAAGAAGGAATATTTTTGCAGAAATTGCATGTTTTAGTCATTGCTTTACAGACACTATTGTGATCAATCCAGGATGAATTTTGAAAAAATTAAGGAGGTTTATGTTCTTAAGAGGACCATATACAAAACCTCTCTCACGTTTCTAACAGCTATTATGGTTTTGGAAATATTAAACAATATTGGAAAGCAATTTTTGCAGAAAATTCTTGTTAATTCATAATTTTGCAGAGAAGATTGTGGCCAATCAGAAATACATCTTACAACACTGAAGGAGGTTTTTGTTCCTAAGCGACCCATCTACAAAAAAATATCTCAGTTTTAGCACAGTGATTTCAGATTGAGAGATACATGCACATCGTTACAGGCTATTTTTCAAACTCTGTAAAACTTTGTTTTACACATATTTGTGCAGAGCCTATTGTGCACATATGGAGAGGAATTTGAGGAAACTGAAAGATTTTTATATCAAGAACATATTAATCCACAATAACCTCTTTCACTTTTTACATATCTATTACGAATTGAGAAATAAAATGATATCATTGAACCCCAAGTTTGCAGAATTGTTGGAGCAGAATGCATAAAGAAAGGAAGCAGTTAGTGACTTGGATGCCTTATCATCAACTAAGAGTTGGATCAAATTCGAATTCTCATCTTTTTCATCACCTATCCATACAAAATAGTGCCAAATAGATGCATTAGTTTGAGTGTTCTTTACTTAAGTTCTATTTATGTAAAATAGTTGGAGAGATTTGTGAACTAATCTTGATATTTTTTCAAGATATTTTAGTTTAGAATTTGTATAAATACTTCACTCTTGGAAGTATTTTGGGTGGATTCTTCTACTTTGCTGTAACATTTATTTTTGGAATAAAAGTGCTTTTGGAGTAATTTCTTTGTGGCTTGCTGGATGATGATTTGAAGCTCAAGAATTTTTGCAGGATTCATGTGTCGGACTACAGTTCAATAAGTCATTTCTACCTTGTGTTTTAAGTTTTAAATATGTTTACTACATCACTGTGTTCCATTTATAAATAATTGATAAAAAAGAATAAATCAGAAATTACTTAAGTGTACTCTGATTTCAATTGTGATTATTCTAGATGTTTTCTTCTAAACTGGCTATAAACAATGAATTCTTAATTGCTCTTGTTTCGCTGGTTTAAACATTTTGATTACTATAGTAAAGAATTCTTAATTTCTCTTTATTTGTAATCATTCACTTTCTTTCTTTGAACATGTTGAAAGATTCTTAATTGCCTTTCATCCCTTCAAAAATCAATTCCATTCACTTTAATATCCAAAATTGCTCTCTGTTTGGCTATCTTGCTCTGCAAAGCCATCTTGTGTGTAAAAACTTGATCCAGTAAAGCCATCCTTTTGACTCCATAGCCCAATGGCCTGAAATACTCAATCGTACCCTTAGTTGGTGGATTCCACCCTTCAAATTCAAACCAAATTTCTTGGACTTATAACTAGCCTAAAACTTTCTAAGAACAAAGCTAAATTTTAAAGAGAGAGCCCTCTCTCGATACAGATTGGCTAGATTCTGTATCTGAAGGTTGGTTAGTGGTTACCTCAGGTTTCTTTCCTTTTCTTACAACTTCAAGGAAAATCTGAGTGATAACAGCACTGACAACATCATCAAACTTTAAAGTACTAGATCCAGAGACAGAGTTACTAATGGCCATAACTAAACCATTCCATCTTTCTGGCAATGAGCACAGAAATAACAGAGCTCTAACTTCATCATCAAAGTTTACCCCTATAGAACTTAAATGACTGGTAACTATATTAAAATCATTTAAATGGTCTGCAATAGATCCACCTTCCGAGATCTTCATATTAAATAGTCGTTTCATAAGAAATACCTTGTTTGAGGCTGAGGGTTTTTCATATAGTTTCGCTAACGTCTGCATCAAACCCTATGTTGTTGTTTCCTTCAAAATATTGAAGGCGAATGATGCTGCAATGCACAACCGTACTGTTTCGAGTGCCTTGCTATCGAGAATGTTCCATTCCACGTCTGTCATGGCCACCGACTTCTTTGTTTTTCCGCTCAATGGTAGGTACAGATCTTTCTGATACAAATAATCTTCCATTTGCATCTTCTACAATGGGAATTTTTGGCCATTAAATTTCTCAACCCTAAACTTACCATCTTCCACCATTTCTCCCACTCAAACCAGGAACCCTTCTTTCCTGTGAGTTTATCAGCCAAATATACCTTCGGCTCTGATACCAGTTGTTAGAAAATTATATATTACAGAGAAATGCAACACATAAAATATGCAGAAAATAAAAGCACACAAAACACATAAAACCAGAGAGACACATATATACGTGGTTCACCTAGTTTGGGCTACGTCCACCCCAAACAGCCAGTCCTTCCTTTCTATTATCCAGCAAAAATGAAGAGACAAAACCTATAGCATATCTGCTATAATATCCTATGTTCTCTCTCACAGTCTCCCAATCTATTTCTCGCTCAGAGAATACACGTATAATAGATAGCCGCAATACAATACCCTCATAAAAGTGAGGGGTTGCCTTCTAGGGCAAAAACCCCTAAACTAAACATAACTTCTACCGTCAAATCATTTTGCTAATGAACGACCCAGATTGACTAGAAATTACTATACTTTTACAAGGAAATTTTACATCTGTTTTTAGCTTCGGGGGCGCTGCCCCCGAAACCCCCCGCCAGGGGGGCTCCATAAAGTTGCTACCACCCCCCCTGGACCCCCCACGACAGCGATTAATTTACGTGCGGCGTTGCCGCCCCATTTAACGTACAGGGGTCCAATGTTGTGATACAAAGTAAACAAGATAATTAGGCTCCACACCCAACATTGGGAAAGTGTTATATTGTTTCATGCATGCTCAATTAATGTACCAAGTAATTTACTATTCACTGGTAGATATGATGACATACATAACTAGGAATTTATCAAGAAACAACTTTCCATGCTATTTTCTGAAACACCAGTTAGGAAAACTGGGCCGTGACCACTTGAGAAACTGTTGGTACCTTTCAGCACTATGTGAAACCTTCAATAATTTTCTCATTTGGATTCCATATGGTGATCATGTCCTATTCATCATATGTGGGATGGTTTGGGCTAGCTTAATTCACAACGTTGGAGAAAGGGTCTTTGGAGATTTATTCTTCTTCTTGCCACTTGAGGGAAACCTTATTGCAGCCCAAGATCAGAAAATACTCCACACTTATCATGAGTGGAGAAGAGGACAACGTGGGGTAGGCTACTTTGTCTACCATGTTCAGATTATTAGCCCACCTACATTGCAGAAGCCAAAGGTGGAGGAGAATTTTCAGGAGTTGAGATGTTGGGAGGTAACTCATTTTGTATGGATGATAGCTTGGGGATGGGAGATTCATATGGGGATGGTATATCCAAATATATATCAAACCTCATGACTCAAGAAGGCTTTTAGACATCCCATTATTGCCTCCATGGATATTTTACTTTTACATGATGATAGCTATTTGGGATGCTCACCAAAAGCTAGCCTACATACTTGGGAGGGGAAACTTGGAGATGTATTGATGAGACAACATCTTGATCCTTGGAGGATTTTATATTATGAGGATTCTACAAGGGGAGAAGAGGAGGCTCTTCAGTTCTATCCTTGTAGTAACTTCTTGAGGACAAGCAACATTTGGGAGGGGAGGACTGTAACGTTCCAAATTTAGCATGCAGCTAATTGGAATATTGATTTTTGTCTTTTACACCTAGGAGATGAATAAATGGGTAAGGAGGCCCATACATTTCAGAAGTAGGAATTAAATACCTTATGATGTGAAATTAGATCATTATTATGGCTAGATTTCACACCCTCATGTGTGAAAAGGGACATTTGCATGTGGACAAAGTCAAGTTTGACCAAGTCAAGAACATAAATGTAGGAGGAGTGGATCATCAACAAAAACAACTCAATATGAGTAAGGATCGGTTTCGACAACTATATGAGAGCTGGATTGAAGACCCTTATGCATGAAAAGGGTTGAAGCAGGTTGAAGAGGTCAACCTTGACCAAATAAAACAACGCTTTTATGGAGGAGTGGCATTGAAAAAGGTACAACACAGTTTTGGAGGGAGATTGTTTGTGTGATGGTGGAAACCCTAATGAGTGGGACCCAAGGTGAGAAGGGTCACTTATTTTATAAGGAAGAGGATGGTATCCATGTGAGGTTAGCTTATGAGTTATATTTTTATATGTCCATTTAAACTTTTTCTCTCTTTAGTTGCTTAGCTAAGATTGCTGGTGCTCTTTAGCACTAAGGTATTCATGTTTAGGAATTCCATCTCTTCCCCTTGAGAAGCTCTTGGAAGATAGATGATCTATCATTCCACACATTCGACATTGGCACCAAGCTTCAGTCTTAAGTTTCAGCGCAGTTTTTGTAGGATATTATGTTGAGTTACAAGGTGTTGCAGTGGAGGGGTTAGAAACCCACTTTTTGAGTTGGTTTTGCATAGGAGGAAGGATTCCTTCTATTGGGAGACCGGTTTGGAGGGTTATTGAGCTCATTTCAGATCTTTGGCAGTAGGCCAACATATTTCCATCACTTACAACATTATTCCAGTCTAGAATTGCATTATTTCTGGAGGGCAGTTTCAGCAGTGTATCTTGTGGTTCTTTTTGGGGAGTTTTCCTGTGATTGGAGGGTTGATCCTTCCATGGGGGAAGACCTGTGATCAGATCTACATAATATCTTGATTTGAATGTGAGAAATTCTTATTTCTAATACAGAGATGGACTATAAAGGGCATTTACAGGATATGTCACCTTTCAAAGAAAGGAGGAGCTCTTGAAGCTACCTGGCTCTTTATAGACTCTGCCTAAAGAAATAATAGGAGTAATCACTAATGATTTGGAAATGAAACTACTTGTTTGCTTGTGCAAGGTATTCATTATCCATTAACATGTGTATGCAAGCTGTTTAATGTGTTTTAGAATTGGAACAAAGTGACTTTGGTGAGTTTATGTGTCTTTTTACATGTAAGAGGCTTATTTCTTTTTTACTGTTTAACATATGTAACTCTGAAAATAAGTAGCAAATAAATCACAGAGTATAACACAACATATGATAAAATATTTCACCCCTCCTGGGCTACATCTGCCGGGTCCAAGGCCCCCAAATGGGCATGTCCTTGCTCTTATTATGCTCATAAAATGGTTATACAATGTGTAGAAATCCTAAACACGTGAAAATAGCTGCATAAATGAGATCATAGTGCAGAAAAAAGTAAGAAATGACTATATTTTCACCTCCAATGGATAACTATAATCTAATATAGCTCTCCAATCCCCAAGCCCTGGTGGCTCATCAAGCTCTCTCACTGATAAAACATCTAAAGATGATATCTGTTGCCTCTACAACCTACAAAATTGGCTCTAGAATGCTCAAATTACCCAAAGTAGATTCTTGGTTCACCTCAAATGGTCAACCACAGCTCAGCACAACATCAACCCTAAAATGGTCCTGGTGGCTCAAAAAGCTTCTTCGAAGCTAAACAGGCTGAAGATCTGCTCCAATGGCTCTGAAACCTGTCTCAATGGCTTCAAAATGTTGAGAAGACCAAAAATCAAAACAAAAATTCACTCAGAAAGTATTCTCCTAGCCTAAGTTATGACCAAAACAACTTTTCCCTAATTAAGGCTAAAAAAAATCCTCCAAAAATGGGAGGACTGCCAGTTAACACCCCTAATTTAGGGTTCGTGCCAGATTTTGGCTCTCCGCTAATATTCCCACCAGTCGTTAGGGGCTAATAGATAATGCTCATGGGTCCATAGGATTGCACCTGTCGGCGTTTTGTTTGGAGCGCTTTGGGGTTATATGTTGCAGCATTAATGTTGAACCATATTATATAACCGTTTATTAAAAACCCTTCCAAATTTTCATGTGACCATTGCACAAAATTTATCCGCTGGATGGAATAGCCTTGGGTTCTGGGCATTCAGTCTTGTGGTAGAGGGGCTTGCCCCTTTACGGCCCCACCCAAACGTATTACAAAACATATCTATGATTTAGCACCCTTGACTATTAAAAACCATATGTGAAGCGCCCGATTGGGCTGCCCGACTGGCAGGGCTCCGACCAGGGTTCGAACCCGCCTGAACCATAAAATTTTGAATGCCATTCGTTTGAAGATCTGGGGCCACGTAGAGGCCTCCAGGAAGGCCACGTGGTGCCCTATGATTGGTCCCTCACAGAATATTCCATGGAATATTCTATAGAATATTCCTTTTTTATTATTTTTTTTACCCAAAGTCAAACTGAGTCAAATTTGGCTTTTTTCCTGAAATTGAGAAACTTCAAACTTGAATATATTCCTCATACAACATCAAATTTGTGTGCCATTCACGGCTACAAGATCGTTTTGACGAGATCTTTCCTGTCGTTCTAGTTTGAACCAATTCTGAGAAAATAAAATTTTCAACATTTTTCCAATTAGGACATGATCACCTGATCATATCTACATCATTTCAGCCTTTGATACTTCTATGCTTAAGTTTACAGTGACTATTAAATCTTATTGCTGAAGGTCACCATTTGTATTTGGGTGAATTTCCAGAAATCCTCTCCGGGTTCTCTAGATTTTGTATAAAGGAGACTAGATATTAGTTCATGGGCCATATTGTTTAATATAATATCAAATCTATTTGTCTCTGCTATTTTTGTGTATAAACCCTCATTAGACTGCGTTGTCTCTTTATGCAGTAATTTCATGTTGCAGTAGTTTTGGGGTTTCAACATTTTTGAGCTATACTAGGGGTGGGAGATCTGTTTACCTCATCTAGTTTGATTTGTTTCTAATCTATTCTTGGATTTAGATGGTATATTGTCAGATCTAAGGGATCCAAGTGTTGATTTCATTTTCTGTAGCATATATTTCTAAAAATGTGTTTTTTAAACATGCATTGCTGAGCAGTCCCATTTTGGGATATTACACTTCCCCCAATATTATTTTTTAACTTGGAGGTGGAGGATTTGAGGATGCATATTATGTTCTTCTAAGAAATATGAGTATTCATTTTTACTTAGATTTTATAGGTAAAAAAATTTGTTCATATGTTGTTAGATATGATCAAAGAGGAAGGTCTGTAAAGTATAAATAAATATTGTGGTTCGATCAATATATTATTGTTTTAGCCATATTTTAGAGCAGGATATTTAGAGGAATCAACTTTATGTGTCATTTTTACTACTTCTCCCACCTTGAAAATTTATGGAGAAAAGCTTTAGTATCCATCTTGATACATTAAATGACTACATTTTTTGGTATCAACCTTATTATTGACCTCGATTCCATAATTCACATACATCTTGATAGTGAAAATTTTCCCAACAATATTTTGTGACTCTCTCTGGTATGACATCTCAACTAGACCTCACAAAATTTGGTATGAGAGGACCATTAAATTGGCTCAAATCCCACGCTTAGTTGTGTGAAAGTGCTATGATATGTGTGTGATCATTATAATGATGAGTGCACCTATTGGGCTAGTATCTATATGGAATGCAATAATGCAATAATTATAACCTATTTAAAGGGGGGAATTGATGAGAAAATTTGAGCTGATGAGTAGAAAGTATATCCACATTTAAGGATAGTTTATTATAAACCTCGAAGGAATTTCACACTTAGCTTATCAAAACAAGTCATAGAATAGTAATTGGCCAAACCAATAAGTTCCCAATGTAGAAGGAAACCAAACTGAAACCAAGTATAATGGATGATACTTCCCAAGGATCAAACATGCAGTTCTTCTTCTGCAGCAAGTCCTTATTAAGTACCTTTTGAATTTGAAATCCATTGCAGGCGATTGTCAAATTCATTAGCTAGTAATTGAGGAGAATGTTAAGAGTATCTATCCTATCCATTGGTTGTCGTATTTTATTCTTTACCTCTTTAAATGTGAAAATTTCCTCCTCAATTATAGAGGATAGCTCACATGTCTTTTGTTTCATATTTTGTTGTTATGAGTACTCTACCTATTCTCTCATTTGGACTTTTTTAGCAACAAGATAATGAACTAGTTGTTGCATTGAGTCCAATTGGTCCTCACTTTTTCTTAGGCAAGCTAGTTGTAGTTTATCCATAACTAAACTTACACAATTATTCTATACAACTTCCTTTTCTTTCTTTTTTCATAGCATGATGGTATACTTACTCATTCTTTTCAACCTGATAGATGTTTATCTATAGGCAACATGAAATAGTTGAAATACCTAAATATCCAATACATCTTTTGGACCATATGCTAGTTGAGTCTGTTTAAGTTATTGTGTTGAGGTAAAATGACCCTTCAATTTAATTGATTTATGATTGTGTATTTCATTTTGTGTTTTTATCTTATCCTTAAGTGGGCTTGTTAGGATGTCCTAACATCTGTGGAACACCATTCAATTAACATTTTGTGACTATTGTTGTTGTTTCCATAATTTTTGTTGATGAGGTAGGTTATTTATTATATCTTAATCATGTATTTCTTCTTTATAGCATATATATTTTCTACGTTAAATGAATCTTTATGTTCCAATGAAACATCCTAGGTTTGAAACCCCTAGGCTTGAATCCCCCTATCCATTATTGTATTATTTTTACTAATTTATTATTTTATTCTTTTTCCTTCAATTAGTGGGGAGTTATATTTGAAGTCACTTGCCTCCATTTATACAAGATAGGTAATAGAGACAAATAACATAAATTGGACTAAGTCCACGAGTAAGCTAATCTAAGCCACTAGAGTACATACACATGAGGGGTGCTCATGTTCAAATTTTCCACATGTATGATGTTGCAATGTGGTTTTGTTCCAACGCCCAAGTGGTATACTCTGTAAGCTAAGGCTCCAAATATCAATCTCTCCTCATCACAAGTCTACCACTACACAATACATGCTCATAAGCTCCATTTCTTCTTCACATATGTGCATTGGGTTCACAACAACCTCCAAATGGTGCAACCTTGAACCAAGACAACCTCAAGCTAAGTTCTCAACCTACTATATTATGCCATGTGGTATTGATGCTCCTAGGGCTAAGATCCCTTCCTCTTAGTGTCTAGTTCTCCTCCACAAGATAGCTCCACAACATATGCCAAGGCACCTCCACATCATATGCCAGAGCACCAACCTTCTTGACACATGTTCCATGTAGAAGTTGTTAATGCCACATAAAATAACTCCTCCATAATAAGTGAAATACCAATGCAACTATATTATATTCTAATCCTAACCATATGAATTTTGATCAATATTCAGACCCTTTCACTACAAATTAATGCAGTTACCTTCAACACCTTCCAATGACCAACCATTTTCACATAAATGATTTTATCTCTCACGAACATTCCAATAGTAATTGATTATGATTCCTAAAAAGAATTCAAAAATTTATATAGGAAATTTATGTAGCTCATGTCTACCGAAATCACAGTTGTAGAACCAATTATCATGGCTAAACACATACGAATTTATGAGTATATATTCACACTCAAGTGTCATTCATCAGACACAAAATGATCTAGCATGTAAATTGTTAGCATCCATCTAATTAGATTTTACTCCATTTGCATAGGTTTCTAGAGGTGCTGGATTGAGGAGCCCAATCGACATTTCAATACATCAATGTTCACATGCTATGGCTTTGATGGGATGTGCAAGATTAATTAATTGATAACATTTAGCTGAAAGAGCATAACAACTAGAAATGCATAAAATTCCTTATTTGTCCTTGATGTGTGCAAATAATTGAGTTATGTGAATTATTTTATTTCAAATATTGGACTCCATGTGTGGATATTACTTTGAAAGGAACAAAATTCTTCCAGAAGACCCCAAACTTGGTCAACTATAAATGTGAAAAGTAATGTATCTATTTCTTACACCTTTGAAGTTTTATTTTGAAATTGCATGATTGTAGTTTTCAGTCCACTTCTTCTAGTTATAGATAAATTTATTTTTTCATATAACACTCATAAAGATGATAAATTCATTCTTCTAGATGACACACATATTTTCACCAAACAAGAAATTACCAAGGTTATAGAGCCAAATTTTCTCTTAGCAACAATGTTTTTCTGCCTATACTATTTTCTAAGTTACCAAGTTTCACATAGGGATTCAAATACAGAACCATCAGGTTTTTGAAAAGAGAGTTTCTAGATTTCTCATGAATAAGGCTCCATAGTCTAAGATCTTTTGGATATTATACTCAGATAATGATAATATTTGGAGAAAAATGATGAGAATCATGTAGAAAATATGACAATATGACACCAGAGATATTTTATTGCTAACGGATTCATGTCTTGTCTATTATTTGGAATTTCTTGAAATCTTGTAATGAAACTATCCAACCATAGAATTTTGACTCTTGGAAGACTCTAAATTCTTCCAGGAATTTTTAGTGTGAATAACAATCTCCTATGTTTGTCCCTTCATGTGGATCATGTTTTTGACATACCCTGAACTAAATTAAAGGAAACGAAATATCTATATCTATTTTTAATTGGTATCAGAGAAGAACAAGAGAAATCAACATCAGGTAAGATCAAGGCAAAGAGAAGAAAATAAATCAAGCAAGCCATAAAATTTAATGTATTAATCCAAAAATAAAGGGATTTATATGGAATTATTGATGAAAACCAAATACATTAAATAGTTTTACCTCGATTTTATAGATCTGGAAAAAGTGTCGGGGAAAGATCAATTTAGGACTAAGTAGTTAGATCTATTAAATAGGGAGAAAATGGCCACCTATTTGATCAAGGCATTACTCCCAACCTCCCTAAAAGATTACTTCCTATTGTAGTTGTTTGAAATTATCATTAAACATTCAAATGAGTAATTATTTGACAATGAATTCTAATGTTGAGGCCTTTGGGGTACAGTTAAAAGAATTTTTCTTATTTCCTATCCTTGATTAGATTCCATAGTTTTCAAAGAATGTTTGTTACTGCCTATCCTTGAGAATATTTGAAATTGTAGATTAGGCAAGTTTTTGTTTGCAGGTCCTACTAGTAATTCTTAAGTTATTTTTTGTATCCTTGGGGGAGTGATTCAGAAATATGTGGTTTCAGATAATAAAATTTATACATTGCAACATATATTGATAGTGTGTTTTAAGAACAAACTAATTTTTGTTCAGGTTCCTAGAGTCTGGAAAGGTTCAAGGTGTAGAGGAATTTTCAGATGGAAACCCAAGTTGGAAATCTACTCAGGTCAGAAACCTAAGTCAACACTCCGTTTTTGGAGAGAGTAGGACAAACTAAGTGTGGAGTGTTGTGGAGTAAGTCGTGGAGTGGATTGAGTTATTGGGATGATGTGAGTCAAGAAATTGAGTGAGTAGGTGCTAATGGTGTGCAACAATGAGAATATGAATGAGGATGAAAATGTTAAGAAAACTTTCCAAACTTTTACTCTTTCTGTGAAGAAGATAGAGTGGTGTGAAGTTTGATGGATGAATTTGTTACAGAGTTTGTCAGAGTGTGAACGAATGGACTTCAACTTTTTTTTTGTAACTGACCTAGGAAAATATGAACATGTGAAGATGCATGCAATTCCTAATATAACCTACCACTCTACTCTTTGAATTTGTGAAGATTACAGGGAGTGTTTGGTTCGGTCTATTAACCATATTTGACCAGGCTATTGAAAAAGATCTATTATCTTTTCCACAACATCAAACCAACAAATCATGTTGAAACATGGCAATGTATTATGGAAGTGGGATAAAGAAAGCGTTAAGGAGTTTCTGCATCATTTCAATGGGAGCCTTTAGAGATGAATTATTGTTGAGTATTAGTGCATATATAAATTAATGCCTCAAGCCTTGAATAATGCCTCCAAACTCTGAAATAAACACATAAATTCATATAACATTAAAATTATTATTAGCATGAGAATGGGAAAGATGAGGATAACTAGCATGAGGATGATAAATATGAGAATGGAGAGGTTGGATAAACATACGACAACTAATTCACTAATACCATAAGAGGGGATTTTAAGATGATTTTTTAACACAAAATAAATCTATCATCTTAAAAAATTACATTTTTATTTTAATTAAGTTAAATTTAAAACTAAAATTATTTTAATGTGTTATAAAATTTAAGATGAAATATAAAGCTTGGACAACAAGCTCTCCAAGATTACACTCATTTTTCATTTACCGCCACTATTACACCAAAGATAGTAGGGGCGAGAAAGTGTTGGTGGGAATTAGAGAGGTGGGGTTTGTGATGTGGGAGTGAGTGCAAGATGTCAGCTATCAGATAACAGTTTATGACGACGCTCATCAAGATCACATGGTTGTATGTAGGACACCGAACAAGATCACAAGATTACGTGAAAAGGGATTTGTTTTGGTGGATTCGCTTGTGGAAGTTTGGGGAAAGAGTGGATTCTCTCATGGAAGTTGGGAAAAGAGTGAAGATATTTTTATCATGCTCAGTAGCCCTTCTGATGTGAATTATTTTCTAGGAAGTAAGGGTATACTCTCGAGTGTGGCTAATGGAACCATCCATCCTGGTCAATATGACTAGCAACTTGCCCTTGCTTGCTAAGGAAATATATGAAGAAGTTAAATATTGTGAATCTGTGGAAATGTGGTGGTGTCAGGCAGGGACAAAGGGGCTATAGACACCTTTGTGGCTATCTTGGTGGGTGTTTTTCCGAAGTTGTGGCAAATATGGAATGTTTACGGAAATGGGACCAATGAATTATATGGGACCTTTGGGCTCTATCCAGATTTGCAAGACAGGAAATTAAATTATGCTTTTCACAGGCCTGAGAGGTCAGAGCAAGTTCTTGGTGTTTGCTGAAAAAATTGGGTTGGATGTGGCTTGAATACTTGTCCATTGTTTCCTAGGGAGAGGCAAGGTCGAAGGTGAGAGAATTGTTTTGAGTGAAGATTATCGATCAGTATTTTTCACCCGGGGGTTTTTCATATTAGATGATTAAAAATTTGGGTATGGCATTATAGGGCACTGATGAATGGGGGTTTACTTTTTGACTGCACTGCATCACTAGCTTCATCTATCTATAAAGGCCAATGGAGATGGAGGTTTCTTATCATGAAGAAACCCTAATACTCTGTGGTGCTCTAGAGAGGCTAGAACAAGGGTCTGATCATTTAGGGGTTAAGGATTTATGGAGAATGACTATTGCTCAGCCACAGGACCAGGGGGTTTCTCTTTTGGAAAAGAGGGTAATCAACAATAGGATTTCTCATCAAGGAATCCTTCTCTGGATTTTTATGTGGCAGGATGCTCGACAATTATTAAACCGAAAATGAGGGGGGCTATGGATGTTATCCTTGAAGATGAAACGAAGAAAGCATAGATTAATATTGACCTTATGAGTGGTCGTGATGTTAATTTTTGCAACTAGGGTCAAATTCCACATTGGAAAACTTAGATTATTAAGATACTAATTTAATTATATTCCTCTTTTCAAGATGATCAAAATAAATCTATAGATTGCCCCAATCGGTTAAGCAAAAGTTAAGTCATGAATTGTTTTAATATTTTATGGGTTGGCCTAACTGCATCTTGATCTGGTCAAAGCCCCAAGCGGTCACTCACAAAGTTATAAATAGAAGCAACCTCAAGCTCTTTTGCACATATTCGCTCATGAGATATCCTCCATGATGTTTTGGTTTAGATTCATATTTTATGTTTCTGTCCCACACAGGTACATTGCAATAGGCTCGTGTAGTGGATCAGGATCAAAGTTAGAGGCACATTTCAGATCTGGGAATTTTGGATTTAGGCCGCGAGAGGAAAAAGGTGAGGTAGTGGCTCTGAGGAGAAAAGACGCTAGCTAAGTGTGTTTTGCACGTGGCCAAGGACCCCAGTGCCATTGGCATAGTGTGGGGAGGTCATAGCCAAGCTTCAGAGCTAATCTGAAGAAAAACTGCGGGCACAATGAGTCCTAGTAGTGACCAAGGACCCCAGAGCTGCGAGCAGAGATTTTTAGGGACATATCCAAGAGATTTTTTGAGAAAATTATATTTGGTTCATCTTCAGTTGATTGCATAGTTCCTTCAAATGTCAGTCATTCAGTCAGAGTTGTGTCAGAGTAGTCGATAAAAATCTCCTGGATTCATATCTAAGACATTTAAGATGAGATCACTTGGTGATCTATTAGATCCAATTTTTTTTGTATTATAGATCTGTTGGTTTGCAGATCAAATATGTTTGTTTCAACTGCAAAAGTATCTCCATTCCTCATTCAATATCAGTTATGTTCATCATTTTTCTACAACCAGTGTTAGTGCATTTTAGTTCTCAGATTTTGTCTCCCCCATGCAGAAGTATGGGTATGGTTTTAGTTCTTATATGATATTTTTTTCATTGTAAAGATATTTACTCATAGATCATTGTACTCTTCTTTTTTGAATCATTCAATGAAGATCTAAGAATAATAATTTCCAAGGATTTTCCACATAGTGTGTTTTTCCCTAGTCTATGACCAATCATGGTGTCTCTATGTATTCATGCTCCCCTTCCTTTGATATTTTGTCTTCTGCTTCTTGGATGATGATGATGGAGGTAGTGTTTTTCTTTCCGCATAGTTTCATTTTCTAATGGTTAATGATATAGATTTTTACAATGGAAAAATTATTTGGGGTGAATGCAACATGTTAATGAAGAAATGTAACTATCAAAGTAAAGAACAATTTTTCTTTGTGAAAAATTAACATGGTACCCTGTGGTGAGTTTTTAAAAATCCTGAGTGTCCTCCTAAGGGAAAGGTGTGCAATTCCAAATAATATTTCTTTTATTCTTACAAAGATATAAGTGATATTTTTACCATAAGGAATCATTTTTCCAAGTAAATGTATGATATGTATGGGGATATTGTTGCAACCTTTGAATGAGTGTCCACAGTTCTTCGTCATTCTTCCATTCCTCCCTAGCTTCAATTATCCAATCTAGTTTGATAATAGAAATGGCACAAAGAAATGCTTCCACATCCTCATACTTTCTTGAGAGTCCATCTGCAAGAACATTTAGCCTCCCTTTTTTGTAGATGATTTCAAAGTCATAACCCAACATATTTTTGACCCATTTTTACTGCTCTTCTCAAGATAGTCTTTGTTCCAAAAAATATTTACGACTATAATGATCATTTTTTACCTTGAAGTGTCTTTCCATTAGGTAAGGTCGCCATTTCTTTAGTGCATGTAGTATTTCCAACATTTCCTTATCATAAATAGCTTTATGTAAATACTTTCCTTTGATTGAACGTCTTTCAAAAGAAATGGGTCTTGCTTCTTGCATCAAAACAACACCAATTCTATTTCCTGAGGTATCACATTCCATAATAAAGGTTTTTGTGAAGTCTAGCGTAGTTAATACCCGTTCCTGGCACATTGCCTCTTTAATATGTTAAAAGGCCTTACTTTCTTAAGGATTCTATGAAAATGAATATTTCTTCAATAATGTTGTTAGAGGTGCTGCTATTCTCCCATAATTCTTAACACACTTGCGATAGTACCTTGTTAACCTAAGAAATCCTCACAACTGATTTATGGTTGTTGAGACTTTCCATTCCTTAATGGATTTAATTTTGTTATGGTCTACCTTACGACCCTCCTCAGATACAATATGAACCAGATATTCCACCTTCTGCACTTCAAAGACACATTTGGATGTTTTTTCATATAATTGTTTCTCCTCCAGTAGTTTGAGCAGCCTGTCAACATGTTGAACATGATAATTCCAAGACCTCTTGCAGATTAGTATATCATTAAAAAATACTAACAAAAATTTTCTAATGAAGGATTTGAAAATAGAATTCATCAACCCGTGAAATGTAGAAGGTGCATTGGTAAGGACAAAATGCATGACCAAAAATTCGTAATGACCCTCATGAGTTCGAAATGTTGTTTCTGGACTGTCTTCAGTATTCATTCTAATTTGATGATATCCTGAACAGAGATCCAACTTGGTGAAATAAATTTCTTGATCCAGGTGGATATTGGTATCCACCCACCTATTTCACTTGGGGCCCCACCATTGTCTCTTTCAGTTTTTTAGTTTCAGCACAAGTTACTATTTTTGACAGTTTTGAGGCCCTAAACGACGTTTCTTGGGAAAACCAAGAGTGGAAAAGCCTATCCTCCTTGCACCAAAAGTTGTACTCCTTGGATATATCTTTCTAACGAGCTATTGAGCACGTCAAATGGAGATCATATGCTAAAGTTACGTCCCTGGGAAGTTGAAACACCAATTTACCCAAACGGGGCCCATAGTTTTGGCACTTCATCTCCTAGGGTTAGGGTTTCAGATGTTTATGGTTTTCCATTGTCTCAAAATAATAAATAGGCCCTTGAGCCTCATTGTAACTTAGTTCAGATGCCTGTAGCTGCCACACATCTTCTTAGAGATAAGCTACCAATGCCCTAGCTAGTTTATTTCTATTCCGTCTGTAAGCAAATTTAAGTTCTTTGATATTAATGAAATGAAGCGTTATTTATGATGCATATTTGTATTTATGGTTACATGTGTATTCTATTTCATTCCTGCATAAATCTGGATCAGTGTTATCAGATCAGTCTGCTTTTTCTTGATCCTTCTTTGCATGTCCCCAATGAGGTCGGGGTATAAGGAGTTGGGGCTCGATCTAATTGAACCTTTGCGAGATCAGCGTCATAAAACCCGAATGCCACCCATGGGGGACAAAAAGAAAAATGAGGGAGCAGTATATACTATCAAAATATTGCTTGAGGAGGCCCTCGAAAAATAAAGGAATGCAATGATGGATAACGTTGCCCAGATCCTTCAACGACTGCCCACCAACGACGCATTTGCATCCAACAACCACTCTGGAGGCGCACCTCCATTTAAGGTACAAGTAAACTTTGGCATTCCCATATTTTAGGGTCAAATAGATGCAAATGTCCTAGATAGATAGTTGAATCTATTAGAAGGATATTTCTCAGTCCATGACTTTTCTGACCGGGAGAAGATTATTTTTGCACTCCTCAAAGCTGACCCCCCATGTCAAGGACTGGTGGGAAACCTACTATGAGAAAAGGATGAGATAGAACCCTCTCTATTCTTAGTCGTAACCACTTGGAATTCTTTCCAAGATTCCATCAAGTAACAATACTATCTCGTGGGGAGCTATGAGGACAAGTACATACAATAGACCATGCTGCGACAACAAAGGGATCACGATATGCATGAGCTGACGAATCTGTTCCATACCCTGCACACAAAGTTGGGTATCCAAGATTCGAAGAAACATTTGGTGCTAAAGTATCACAGATTTCTACACAGATACATTCAGGAGGAAATGGAGTTCCTCGACATCTCCTCGCTTGGTATGACACACCAATATGCTGCCAAGATTGAGAAGAAATTCAAGCAGAAGAAGCGATACTTTGGATCTATGCATCAAAAGCAAGGGAAAGGTGCCCCCAAAATACAGAAAAAAGGAAAAATCCAAGGCATGGCGGCCCAAGACAACCTGCCAAAGCCACAATAAAAAAAAAAAAATTGCGAAGCCAAAGAAGGACGCAGGAAAGTGGTGTGAGTTCCATAAGAGCTCCACTCACAACACAAGTGAGTGTCGAGCCAAACAGACACTTGTGGCTGAGATGAGAGCTTCTAAATCAGATGTGTGCTCCGACTCTGAATCAGAACCTGACAAGGGGAATGACAAAGGGAAACATATTATTGATGCCGAGCCCAACGCCATTGTTTCCATTGCAAAGATCTAGAAGGAGGAACCAGAGGATCCAGAGGAGGCGGAACGTCTCTTCCACTCCAATATGTGGGTAAAAGGTTCCCCTATATAGTTAATTATCAACAATGGGAGCCAAAAGAACCTCATTTCAGTATATTTCATGAAGCGGTTGGGCTTTCTGATCATAGTGCACCCACAACCATACACCATTGGTGGCTTCACCAAGGATGAGATCTCTGTGTCAGCCAACAGTGCCACCTTCCCTATAGCATCAAGCCCTTCATGGATGAGGTATTATATGACGTTTCTCATATTGATGTTTTTGATGTATTATTAGGCCAACCATACTTGTGGAAGCAACATGCTATGTATGATTCATGACCTCGCACTGTTATTGTTACCTTGGGAAATAATTTGTGCAAGATATCAGAGGTACCACCGCCTACCACTATCTCTTTGGTTACTACAAAACAATGTAGTAAGCTCATTTCCCAAACCCAAAAATTTGTTTTCCTGATGATCCACCCCCAGGGCAAGAAGAAGACTGTGGCCACGACCTCTAGACATGGCTCGTCTGCACGATAACAAAAAATGGACAAGGTTTTGGAGGAGTACGGGGACATTTTCACCTCACCCATAGGGGTGCCTTTGCACTGTCAAGTCAAGCACCCCATTGATCTGACCCTAGGTGCACCGCTACCCAACGGACCGATCTATCAGCGCTTTGTTCTGGAGAACGATGAAATAAAGAGGCAAATTTAGGAGCTATTGCAGAAAGGTCACATTCGGACAAGTTCATTGCCCTGTGGGAGCCCAATTGTGTTAGTATAGAATAAGGATGGGATTTGGAGACTTTGTATTGACTATTGGGCGCTGAACAAGATCGTTGTCTGGAATAGGTACCCGATCCCACAGATTGATGACCTTCTAGACCAACTCAAAGGGGTGAAATATTTCAGCGAGATTGAATTGAATTTTGGGTATCACCAAGTACCCATCGAATCCTCTAATGTGTGGAAAACTGCCTTCAAAGCTAAGGAGGGCCTTTTCGAATGGTTGGTCATGCCTTTCGTGTTGATGAATGCTCCCGAAACCTTCATGAGGTTGATGGACGACATCTTGATGCCATTCACCAACTCATTTGTAGTAGTGTAATTGGATGACATTCTGATCTTCAGCCAGACTTGGGAAGAGCACCTCCACCACATCTGATAAGTCCTCCAAACACTACGGAAAAAAAAGTTGTGTGCCAATTTGGAGAAGTGCACCTTTGGCATGACCTAGGTTCAATATCTGGGATACATTATTGATGAAAGGGGGGTGCATGTGGATCCAACCAAGATCCAAGTCATTCAAGACTGGCCAGCCCCAACCACTATAACAAAGCTTCGCAAATTTCTGGGTCTTGCTAATTTCTTCTGCAGGTTCGTGATGGGATTCTCTCTTATCACTTGGCCCTTGAGTCAAGTCACCAAGGGAGGAGTGAGAGAAAAATTCTTTTTGACGTAATCTCAACAAAAGGTGTTCATATAATTGAAACACCGCCTTTATTCTACCCCCATGCTCACATTACCAGACTTGCAACAACCATTTGAGATCGAGACAGATGCCTCTGACTATGCTATTGGGGCAGTTCTTACTCAACAGGGGCATCCAGTGGCATATCACAGTGAGACATTGTCCGACACAGTTCTCAAGTATCCCACTTATGACAAATAAATGTATTCCATTGTACAAGCTTGTCGACAATGGAAGCATTACATTTTTGGGAAGGAAACAATCATCCACACAGACCGCCAACCCCTACAGTTCATACAGACACAAGGGAAGATGCAGAACAATCGCCATCAAAAGTGGTCCACATATCTGCACCAGTTTCATTTGAACATCAAGTAAAAGAAGGGTAGCACCAATAATGTTGTAGACTGCCTCAACAGACCACCGATCATGGCACTAACCACTATTCTCAACTCTTGTGGGCATAAGAATTTTTATTGGTCGCTTCTCTACAAGAGAAATCTAGAATTCGGCCACACATATAAGGCACTCTTGGGGGGTACAAAAGTTCCAAATTTTCACCTCTAATATGCACTGCTATGTCACCTGGGACACCTTTGTGTTCTTTCAAGCGAGCGTGTGAAGAAGATATGGGAAGCACACTACAGTCGAGTCACTTGACATTTCCAGGTCGCGAAAATAGTGGCAGTACTTCATAAGTGTTTCTATTAGCTGAACCTTCAATAGGATGTCGGGAAGTACATCAGATCCTGCACTATTTGCCCCATTGCCAAACCGACCATCAAGAAGCAAGGCCTCTATACTCCACTACCTACGCCTAGTCGACCTTGGGAATCCATCTCCATGGATTACATGTCATGCCTTCCTTCTACTAAGAATGGAAACGATTTTGTTTTCATGGTCGTCGATAGATTCTCAAAGATGGCCATTATGACAGCCTGCAAGAAGAACATCACAGCAGAAGCCATTGCTAAACTCTTCTTTGAACGAGTTTGGGTGCACTTTGGGATCCCACAATTTATCATATCAGATTGTGACCACAGGTTCCTCAACACATTTTGATCCAGCCTCTGGTCAATGTTGGACACCAAGCTCACCAAGTCCATAGCTTTCCATCCCCAGAATGATGGCTAGACAGAGGTCGTTAACAGGATGATTGTACACATTCTATGCATGTAAAATTCAAACCATCCACACACATGGGATGAGAGCCTCCCTTATGTACAACATAATTATAATCAGGCTCTCCACAGCTCAACTGGCCACATCCCCTTTTAGGTGGGCTTGGGATTCCAATCACTATTTCCCATTGATGTAGCCATGCCATTTGCGGCTACTCAGGCCGATTCGACTCATGTCCAGTCTGAAGCTGAAGAAGTGAACAACTTCATCGAGCGAATTCAACACATCCGCCAAAAAGTTCATGAAATATTGGATAGAGCCAATGCTAAGTACAAGCAACAACATGATCAACAATAGGTACCACACAACTTCCAGGTGGGCGATAAAGTGTGGCTACATTTGCAGAAGGATCACCTCAGTGGACCCCACCGCAAGCTTCGCCTGCTTCGATATGGGTCGTACACCATCAAAAAGGAAGTAGGGAACAATGCCTTTGAGATCACTATTCCACCATTCCTTGGTATGCACCCAGTATTCAATGTTTACTGCCTTCGTCCCTACTTTCCACCTCTACTGGACACCTCTGACATTGCAGAACAACTCACAACAACAGAGTTAAACCAAGAATGCATGGAACAGGCCACCACATATTGTATCATGGACATGAAAATCAAGAACACTCACCAACAGAAGATCCAACTATATCGGGTTGTCAAAGCTGGCCAACTCCTGTACCAAGGCAAGTGGTTTACTAGGGAACAAGTTCAGTAGAATTTTCCTCATCTCATGGAGGAACTCAACGCAATGGGGACCATTGCTTCCTAAGGGGGGAGGAATGATCCAGGTGGATATTAGTGGCCACCCACCCATTCCACTTGGGGCCCCACCATTGTCTGTTTCAATTTTTTAGTTTCAGCAAAACTTACTATTTTTGACAATTTTTCGGGTCTTGAACTTCTAGAGCCATTTTGACGCCCTAAACAACGTTTTTTGGGAAACCCAAGAGCGGCCGAGCTTATCTTTATTGCACCAAAAGTTTTACTCCTTGGATATATCTTTCTAATGAGCTATTGAGCATGTCAAATGGAGATCGTATAGTAAAGTTACATCCTTGGGAAGTTGAAACACCAATTTACCCAAATAGGGCCCATAGTTTTGTCGCTTCATCTCCTAGGGTTAGGGTTTTGGATGTTTAGCATTTTCATTGTTTCTAAATAATAAAAAGGCCCTCGAGCCTCATTGTAACCAGTTCAAAGACATTTAGCTTCTACATCTCTTCTTAGAGATACGCTACCAATGCCCTAGCTAGTTTATTTCTATTTTGTCTGTAAGCAAATTTCAGTTCTTTGATATTAATGAAATGAAGTGTTATTTCTACTGCATATTTGTATTTATGGTTACATGTGTATTCTATTGTGTTCCTACATAAATCTGGATCATTTCTTCATGTAATTCATCCAATAGTTCATCAATCACAGGAATGGAAAATTTATCTTTAATAGTGAGCATATTGAACTCCCTATAATCTGGACACATGTGCCATGATCCATCCTTCTTGTGCACCAATACTACTGGAGTAGAGAAAGAAATTTGACTAGGTAATTATACCAGCCTCTATCATTTCTGCAATCATATGTTCAATTTCGTTCTTTTTGACATAAGGATGTATGTAAGGCCCGATGTTTGGAGGAAAAATTCATGGAATCAAATGAATAGCATTATCATGATCACAAATAGGTTGGAGTCCTTTGGGAGTTTCAAGCACCTTGGAATGATTGTCCAATATTTTTTTGAGATCTTGAGAAATATATGATTTTGAAGTTGGAACTTCTAGTGAGAATAATTGTGCAATTACACCTCGTTTTTATTTCTTCAAAAATTTTCATGACATTAGAGCTTATTATCTTTCCAAGCTTCCCTACGATACCATGTAATTCAAATTAATTTCCTTTCGAAAAACATTTCAAAAAAGTTCTTGAAAATTAAAATATATCGTCCCCAAATATTGTAACCATTGCACTCCTAGTACAACATCAGCACCACCCATTATAATGGAAAGCGTTGGACTATTCAATACATATTCCCCCATGGTTAGCTTGATATTATGGAACTTTCTAGAGTAATTTATAGTTCATCCATTTTCCACCATCACTTGACACTTTGGCATTGGGTATATGAAGCAATTCAATTCCTTGGCTACCTTACAATGAATAAAATTATGGGTACTACCCAAATCAATAAGCACTATTACATTTTTCTTCTTCATATTTCCTTCTATCTTGAGAGTTTGAGGAGTGGTAATTCTTGTTAATGCATTATAGGATATGATCAAATTCATTTCTTCTTCCTGTAGGTTTGGCTCCTGGTGTATATACTCTTATTTTGAAGTTTCTTGTTCATTTTCTTACTCCTCTTCAAAATCTATGTAAAATAATTTCTTCTTGGCACACTTATGAATTTTTTTGTATTTTCTATCAAAACTATAGAAAATCCATTTTTCTCTTTTTTCTTCCAATTTTTGTGGTGTTAACCTTGTAGTTTGTGTAATTCTAGGAGTAGCAACACTTACATATTTACAGTTCTGAGTGGTAGGCTTCCTTGTCGCCATAATTTTTATTTCAATTTTTCTTTCCAACCTGAATTCCTTCTTCAATGTATCAGGTTCCCAAAGGTGAACCTAATGTTGGATTTCATCCTTTAGAGTCCCATGAAGACATCAATCATATGTTCCTTTAGAATATTATTTACCCTTATATTCAATTTTTGGAAGTCCTTAATGTGCTTCCTCATTGAACCCTTTTGTTTGAGATTTATCAATTGGCTAAAGAAGGTCTTGCTCTTTATATCCTCATAATGTACTATCATTTCCTTCATAAAATTTGACCAAGTGACCAGTGGTTTACAAGAAAAAAGCCATCAATACCATACAAACTGATTTTTTTCTAAATATAAAGTTGCAATGCGTACCTTTTGTGTATTATGGAGCTCAAAGTATTGCTCCATTTGTAGTATCCATGTTATCGGATCCTTGCCATCAAAATTCCTCATATCTATCTTTGGAATATGGTGGGTCTTAAATCCAACATTAGAGTCTACGAAATCATGATTAACATTTCTTTTTTCTCATCATGAGTTTCCTCTGCTACCTTTCCACCATTGGGAATTTTTTCTTGTAGCAACTTTGCCAAACCTTCATTCAAACCTTCCATGTATTTCTTCAAATATTACATGTTTCCTTCTATACCATTGGTCTTAGCTTCCATGTCGTTCCTCAAACCCTCCATCTCAGCTTCCTTGCCATTCATCTTAGTTTCCATTCCATTCTTCAAACCCTCCATCTTAGCTTCCATGCCATCCATCTTAGTTTCCATGTCATTATTCAAACCTTCCATCTTAGCTTCCATGCCATCCATCTTAGTTTCCAATCCATTCTTCAAACCCTCCATCTTATATTCCATGCCATCCATCTTAGTTTCCATGTCATTCGTCAAACCTTCCATCTTAGCTTCCACGCCTTTGTTCAAACCATCCATCTTAGCTTCCATTTCATTTTTTGTTACTCTTTCCGAGTGTGAAATTTGTTGCACTTGGTTTCATAATTTTGACATATCATGCTGCACTTCTTCCTCTTCATGATTCATAGTAGTGCCTTCTGAGGGCTTAATGGGTGTTAAATTATTTTTAGGGGGAATTTTAGAACCCAATAATGATGTCTATGCTTCAATATGCCTTTGGAATCACTTCAAACTGATTTTTCAAACACGACTTATGCAATTTTTTAAAACAATACACACATTTTTCTTGCTTTTGAGAAGCTCGATATTCAAACTGATGTATCTCTGAAATTTTTTATCCCCAAGATTTCATCTTTGTTCCTTTATTATCCCTATGAATATTCTTTCCAATGCCACAGGTCTAACCTGATTTGGATTCTTCAAGACATTTATTCCCAATCTCGCACAATGACCTAATTATGGACTGGTTTAGTAGAGCTAACTTGTACAGTGTGCCATATATCATTGTTTCCTCATTCAGCTGTGAAATTGATACACAAAAATCTACAGTCGGTGCACTTTTGGCCACTTCTTACAGAATTCCAATCTAATGCTTAGAGAGTGAGTTATGAAGATTATCCTAAGGTCACCTCTTTGAGATGAAATTTGGGAGCCTGCAAAAACCCTAACTTCCACAAATCATATCTCCGAAAATATTGTGAACCAAGATATAAAATATTTGGATGAGTTTTCTTCACATTTCAGCACAAATGGGTTTTTTTTAGCTTCTGAACCTTCGTAGAAAAAAAATTATAGCGAAAATTCCATGATGACCTGTTTGAAGCAGCGAAACCCTAGAATGGAAAGTTTTGATACCAAATGTTATGAAACTAGCTCACAAAATAAAATAAAAGAGAGACCAATGACTTAAAAATTAGCTAGTTCGGGGGGGAAACCTCATTTACATTATATAAATGAACAATTTTTAGATGATACAATTGAAAAAACCTCCTTTCTATATATAGGAGTCCATGGGTCACAATATAATCCTAGCCTACCTAGCAATAATAATGTAAGGGAATAACAATAACAATAGTGGGATATTATGGGGCACAATAATAACAATATGAGGACTACAGGGATACAAAAATAACAATAAGGGGGCTACACTAACAACAATAAGGGACGACACTAGTAATATAGGGACCTAACATATTTCAGGTAGTAGCTCGATGGAAAAGATTCTAGAATGACAACCTAATGAATGAAGGGTGCTAGCCCAAGCTCTCCTTCGGTAAAAAATTATTCTTCTAGAATCAATAATGTTCAACACACAAGCAGAAACAATCAAGATATAAACATAAATAAGCATGAAGGGTACATTGATGATTTGTAATCAGAAAGGTTCAGAACATGATGACTACATTACAAAGATGTTTAGTGACAAAACGTGATGATACATGAATATCATAATGACATATTTATCGATTATTAGATTTCAACAAATTGTGTTGACCTCTGATTACTCCATGTTTGTAAAATTCCCAATTATCTACTGCTACTTGGAATATTATAACTGCTCCATTTTTTAAATAATAAGTAGGAAATACAATAAAACATATCCCAGTGTGAAAAGGGATTGAAGTAGGAGGACAAAATAAAGCCTCTTTGGTGTGAAAGAGGGGAAAAGAAATGATCTAGCTACAGTTGACCAAGTCAAAAATGCTTTCACAAGAGGAGGGAAAGCTACTAGGGTAGCACAATTTTGAAGGAGGAAACTTCTCAAGGAAGTCACATCACCCATGAGTGGGGCTCGGGATGGGAGAGCTCACCAAGGATAAGAAGGAGGATATAGCAGCAAAGGATTCATTCATTCATTCATCTTGTCTCGGTCTTATGACGGATTGCAAGCTTCAGTTGTTTAGTAGGAGTTGCAACACTGTTTAGTGCAAATGGATTCTAATGCGGGAATTCTATATTCACCATTGGTATAGCTGATTGGGAGATCTAAGGAGGAGGTCCTGAGTTCAATTCTCATCATTTATCTTGAGGGAAACCATTCTCCATCCTAGACAGTGCAGTCACTTCCAAGGATTGTGTTATTTCTACAGTAGCTGCAGTAGCTGGGGTTGCATCTTCCCATTTTTTCTTGTTTCAGAGAAGGAGGAGTCTATTTCACTTCGGGAGATCTATTGAGGAAGGCCTTGGGCCAATTATTTTATTTTTTTTCCATTTTAGATCATATTTGATCTTTCTTTATACAGTGTTGCTGGGTATATCATTATTTTCTGTAGAGCTAGTTTTATTGTTGCTATTTTGCCGGAAACCCTTGCCGAGGCATTCCGAGGTGCTTGTAAAAGAGGTATAACCTCTCATTTTTTATTCCATGCTTAATGAAAGCTATAGATCTGTATTAAAATATATTTTTCTATAGATACCATAATAAAAATAATGTTGTTGCTGTCTCCGATATTTCTATTTTATGAAGTAGTGGGATTGGGGTGCTTTTACTCATATATGAGTTGGGGAGATCTGTTTAGAGTAGATAGAGTGATTTTTTTCTAATGAAATTATATATTTTAGCTACATACAACATATATTAGAGGATCCAAGTCCTGGTCTACGTTATTTTTGCACTGGTTTCCTTATACAACGTCCTCATTGGAGATATTACAAAAAATCCTAAAAAAGGAATATTACAGTGGTATCAGAGCTATGCTCTTGGCTCAGCTTATGGGGGGAGATAAGAAATCTCAAATATAGTACTTCAAACCCTAAAAAACATTGCAAGGTATCTTAAGGTGATGAGACATGAAGAGGACTCTTTAGGGTTTTGCGATGAGGCAAGCACCAGCACTGCAAATGGCATGGGGAATTCAACCGCATCACAACGCTCCACCATGCCTTCATTTCTAAATGGAGGAGATAAGGAGGGCACTATAGGGGAATATTTTGAAGATTATGAACTCCAGTCTCAAAGGTTCAAGGAGCACTTGAGCTTTCAGGAGTTTTGCCGGATTAAGGATGAAAGGAGGATTAATCCTCATCAAAAGGAGGAGAATTTGATGCAGGGATCAGCCCTACGACATAGTATGGTAGGGTTATTCTTTCCCACTTTTTATGGGACACCTAAATGCATAACAAAGGCATGGGTGGAGAAGTTGGACACATACTTCCAGCTCAACAAGGTTTCTGAGATAGAAGCCATCAAGATAGTTGTGTTGCACCTAGAAGGGGAAGCTCAAGATTGGTGGTTTCATGGACTGACCACACTTGGGCATCATCATATCACTTCATACTCAGCTTTCACCAAGAATATAGTGGAGAGGTTTTATCCAAGGGATCCAGAAGCCCACTTTGCCAAGATAACCAAGCTCAAGCATTAGGGAGATCTTGAGGATTACATTGCTGAGTATTTACAGATTTCAGTGATGGTATCCATCCTCACTATGAGCAGGAAGGTATGCATGTTTTTGAATGGGATGGCTGAACCATTACAAGAGTTGGTCAAGTCTAATAAACCAACTACACTCCTTGAAGTTGTGGAGAAAGCTAGAGATCTACAACATATCTTGCCCAGGGCAAGAACCTTTTTGCAACAAAAGACTTAATCAAGACCAAGGGAGACAATCCATGTTCAGGATTTTGAGGGGAAATGTGTTACAAGAGGGACACATCATGTCAAGACCTTCCCCAAGAAGGATGCCAGCACTATAAAATCCATGGAAGACTTTGCTCCAAGAGGGGGAGCTGTTGCAGCATTAAGAAGAGTCCCAAAGTATCAGACCTTGAGGGTGAGAGGCACCATCATGGGGCAAAGAGTTTCTGTATTGATAGATAGTGGAGCCACTCATAATTTTATTGATGCACAACTGGTACACAGGAGAGCAATTCCCATGGAGGAGTTTGAGGGATTTTCAGTTTTGGTCTTAGGAGCTATGACCTTGCAATGTGCCAAGTATGTTCCGACACTAACGATTACTATGGGGACCTATACATTGACAGACAACTTCTTTGTGGTAGATATTCCAGACAACATTTTCATATTGGGAGTCCAGTGGTTAATCACTCTTGGGAGAGTTACCACTAACTGGAGAACCTTGGAGATGGAATGGACTGGAGGGGAGGATGGCCAGCAACAAAGAATCAAGTGTATAAAGACATATCCACCTCAGGTTGTTTCAGCACATAGGATGGAGGCATATCTGCATAGAGGGAGTGTTGAATGGGCAATGGAGTTGCATATATTAGAGGTGAAGGGCAAGGATTCACCAGTGCATCCAGATGTCTAGTCTATTTTGGACCGGTATTCTACAGTATTTGGGGATATCCCACTAGGGAGACCTCCTGACCGAGGGTTTGAACACACCATTGAGTTGGACTAGGGGGTCCAAGCAGTAATCACCACTCCTTATAGGCATCCCAAGGCTTATAGGGATGAGATTGAGAGAGCTATCCAAGAGCTTCTAGCTCTAGGAGACATCCGGCCTAGTACTAGTCCTTTTGCTTCCTTAGTGGTTTTGGTAAAGAAGAAAGATGTCACATTGAAGATATGCATTGATTATAGGGCCTTGAACAAGAAGAATATGAAGAACAGGTACCCTATACCCAGGATCGATGAACTCATGGATGAGTTAAGGGGATCCAAATACTTCTCCAAGATTGATTTGAGGTCTAAGTATCATCAAATCGAGGTAAGGGAGCAAGATATCCCCAAGACACCATTTAGATGTCACTATGGGCATTTTGAGTTTCTGGTAATGCCTTTTGGATTGACTAATGCTCCAGCAACTTTTCGATCCTGCATGAACCACATCTTCTGTGGTCATTTAAGAAAGTTTGTATTGGTCTTCTTTGATGATATTCTTATTTATAGCTGCACTTGGGAGGATCACTTGCAGCATATTGAGACAGTCTTACATATCCTCAAGGAGTAGCAATTCTATTCCAAACTCTCCAAATCTGAATTTGGCCTCACAAAGATGTTATATTTGGGGCACATCATAGGAGTGGATGGAGTGACGATACATGAGGATAAGATCCAAGCTATCAGAGATTGGCCTGAACCCAGGAATGTTACAGAACTCAGAGGGTTTGTGGGCATATGCACTTATTAATGGATTTTTGTGAAAGGATTTTCACAACTAGTAGCACCACTCACAGAATTGACAAAGAAGGGAGCTTTCCATTGGACACCTACAGTGCAGAGGGCTTTTGATAAGGTCAAAGAGGTAGTGAGTAGTTGTCTTGTTTTGGTTTTGATTAACTTTTCTCAACCTTTTGTGCTATAATGTGATGCATCAAGTGAAGGTATTAGGGCAGTCTTGATGCAAGGAGGGCATCCTATAGCCTTTGAGAGCAGGAAGCTGCTCCCTCACGATAGGTTATACCCCATCTATGATAAAGAAATGTTGGCTATCATGCATGCATTAGCCAAATTCCGGCAATACTTGGTGGGAAATAAGTTCAAGGTGAAGACTGATCACAACAGTCTTAGATTCTTCCTTGAACAAAGACAACTCCAGGAGAGAGAACAGAAGTGGGTGAGAAAAATCCAAGCTTATGATTTTGACATAGAATATGTCAAGGGGAAGAGAAATATAGTAGCTGATGCACTATCTAGGAGGCCTACAGCGATGTCCTTGAGGGGCGTGGACGCAGATTGGAAGGCTCAACTCTTAGTTGAGTATTCCAAAGATGACTTTGCATGTGAGATACTTTATGGGGTGGTATCGGATGAAAGGTTTAGAGTGATGAATGAGGTTATATATTACCCGGACCAGATTTTTCTTGGCTAAGAATTCTAAGCTCAAGGAGAAGATCTTATTGGCCTCACATGATTCACCACTTGCTGGGCATCAAGGTTTCACAAAGACCTACAGATCTATCAGAGATAGATTCTCATGGAAGGGTCTCAAGGAGGATGTGATCCGGCATGTCAGGGAATGCACCATTTTCCAACATAATAAGGGAGAACACACTCACCCTGCTGGGTTGTTGTAGCCACTACCTATTCGAGATGGGAAGTGGGAAAGTATCTCTATGGACTTCATCACCAGCTTACCGACAGTGCAGGGTAAGGACTGTATCTTTGTTGTTGTTGATAGACTGACAAATTACTCTCATTTATTTTCCATTTCTACACATTATACTACTTCAAAGGTAGCTGAGCTCTTCTTTAGAGATGCATTTAGACTCCATGGTCTCTCTAGGACCATAGTGAGTGATTGGGACAACCGCTTCATGGGTGGATTTTATTAGGAAATTTCCGATTAGTGGGGACTAATTTGATTCCAAGTACTAGCCATCACCCCCAAACTGATGGACAGACCGAGATAGTGAACAAGTGGCTAGAAGGCTACTTGAGGAACTATGTGGCAAGGCATCATAAATATTGGTTGCGTTGGCTCCACTTGGGAGAGTATTGTTACAACACTACTCACCATATTTCTATTGGCATGAATCCATTCTGAGCCTTATATGGGTATGAGGCCCTTTCATTTGCTAATGTTATGTTTGGGGCAAGAAAGGCTCCAAGCGAAAGGGATTGGATTCAAGAGAACCAAGACATACTCAGGGCACTCAAAGACAACATTGCCACTAACCAGAACCAACAGAAGATGTATGCAGACCATGGTCATATAGAGAGGTAGTTTGAGGTGGGAGATCTTGTCTACCTGCATCTCCAGCATTAAAAACAGTCCACACTCAAGGATAAGGGAGCTGAGAAGCTCAAACCACGTTTCTATGGGCCATACAGGGTGGTCAAGTGTATCGGTAAGGTATCATATAAGCTGGAGCTTTCCAAGGGGAGCAAGATCCACAATATCTTCCATGTCTCTTGCCTCAAGAAGGCCATTAGGAGGAATGTAGTTTCCAACATGGAACTCCCCCATATTGATGATGAGGGTCACTTAATCTTGCAGCCAAAAGCAATCTTGGACACAAAGGAGAGGCAGCTGAGAAACAAAGTCATCAAAGAATATTTGATTCGATGGAGGAATCTACCAGATGAGGATGCCAATTGGGAGGGAGAGAAGATCTTGCAACATCCTTCTTTACTGTTACTTGTGGGCAAGAAAATTTTGAGTATGGAGGAATGTAATATTCCCAATTAGCTACTGCTACTTGGAATATTATAACTACTCCATTTTTTAAATAAGAAGTAGGAAAGACAATAAAACATATCCTAGTGTTAAAAGGGATTGAAGTAGGAGGACAAAATAAACTCTTTGGTGTGAAAGAGGGGAAAATAAATGGTCTAGCTATAGTTGACCAAGTCAAAAGCGATGTCACAAGAGGAGGGAAAGCTACTAGGGCAGTGTAGTTTTGAAGGAGGAAACTTCTCAAGGAAGTCACATCACCCATGAGTGGGGCCCGAGATGGGAAAGCTCACCAAGGATAAGAAGGCGGAGATAGCAACAAAGGATTCATTCATTCATTCATTCATCTTGTCTCAGTCTTATGAATGATTGCAAGCTTCAGCTGTTTAGCTGGAGTTGCAGCACTGTTTAGTGCAAAGGGATTCTCATGTGGGAATTCTATCTTCACCATTGGTATAGTTGATTGGGAGATCTAAGGAGGAGGTCTTGAGTTCAATTCTCATCATTTATCTTGAGGGAAACCATTCTCCATCCTAGACAACATATTCACTTCCAAGGATTGCATTATTTCTGCAATAGCTGCAGTAACTGAGGTTGCATCTTCCCATTTTTGCTTGTTTCAGAGAAGGAGGAGTCTATTTCACTCCGGGAGATCTATTGAGGAAGGCCTTGGGCCAATTATTGTATTGTTTTTCCATTTCAGATCATATTTGGTCTTTCTTTATACAGTGTTGCTAGGTACATCGTTATTTTCTACAGAGCTACTTTTATTGTTGCTATTTTGCTGGAAACCCTTGCCGGGGCATTCCGAGGTGTTTGTGAAAGAGGTCTAACCTCCCATTTCTGATTCCATGCTTAATGAAAGCTCTAGATTTGTATTAAACTATATTTTTCTATAGATGCCATAATAAAAATAATGCTGTTGCAGTCTCCGACATTTATATTTTATGAAGCAGTGGGATTGGGGTGCTTTTATGCATATATGAGTTGGGGAGATCTTTTGAGAGTAGCTAGAGTAATTTGTTTCTTATGCCATTCTATATTTAAGCTACATACATCATATATTAGAGGATACAAGTGTTGTTATGTGTTATTTTTGCGCTGGTTTCCTTATACAACGTCCTCATTGGAGATATTGTAGAAATTCCTAAAAAGGAATATTACAATGTTGCAGAGAAATACAAGCAGAGATAGAAAATTGGAATTCTTCCTAGTTGAGAGCGAGTGTTAATTTTTGCAACTAGGGTCAAATTCCACATTGGATACGTAAGATGATTAAGACGATAATTTAATTAGATTCCTCTTTTTGAAAGGATCAAAATTGACCTATATATCTCCCAAATCGGTTAAGAAGAAGTTAAGTTATGAATTAATTTAATATTTAATGGGTTGGCCTAACTACCTATTGATCTACTCAAAGCCCAAAGCAGCAAATCAGAAAGTTATAAATAGAAGCGACCTCAAGCTCATTTGCACACATTCGCTCATGAGATATCCTCCATGATGTTTTGGTTTAGATTTTTATTTTCTATTTCTAGCTCACATAAGTACATCACAAGAGGCTCACAAAATGGATTGGGATTAGAGTCAGAGGCACATTTCAGATCTGGGAATTTTTGATTTGGGCCACTGGCAGAAAAAGGTGAGGCAACGGCTCTAAGGAGAAGAGGCAGTAGCTGAGTGTGTCTTGCACATGGAAAAGGACCCCATAGTTGTTGGCATAACATGTAGAGGTTGTGGCCACGCTTCAGAGTTGATCTGAAGCAGAGCGGTGGGAACAATGAGTCCTGGTAGCAGCCAAGGACCCTAGAGCCACGAGCAGATCTTGCTAAGGTTGCGAATAAGAGATATCCTGAAAAAATTATATTTGGTTCATATTCATTTGATTGCACAGTGCCTTAATATATAAGTCGTTCAGTCACAGTTGCATCAGAGCAGTCGATAATGGTCTCCTGGATTCACATCTAGTACATTTGAGATGAGATCACTTGGTGATCTATCATATTCGAGTTTTGGTATTTTAGATATGTTGGTTTTCAATAATATCTGTTTGTTCCAGCTGTAGAAGTATCTTCAGTCCTCATTCAATATCACTTGTGTTCATCAGTTTGTTACAGGGAGTGTTAGTGCATTTTAGGTCTAAGATTCAGTTTCCTTCATGCAGAAATATGGGTATGGTTTTAGTTCTTGTATGATATGTGTTTTTTGCACTGTAAATATATGTACTCATGGATCCTTATACTCTTGTTTCTTAATAATTCAATGAATATCTAAGAAGAATAATTTCCAAGGGTCTTCCCCACAGTGGGTTTTTCCCCTGTCTTAGACCAATCCTGGTGTCTCTCTGTACTCATGCTTCTCTTCCTTTGATCTTTTATTTTCTACTGCTTAGATGATGATGGTGTTGTTCTCTTTGCATAGTTTCATTTTTTAATGGTTAATGAGAAAGATATGTACAATGGAAAAGAATTTTGGGTGAATGAAACATGTTAATGAAGAAATGTAACTATCAAAGTAAATAACAATGATGCTTAGTGAAAAATTAACACATGATTCACATTCACACCCGATATGTTTTTGTGTCGGAGTTTTTTCACACTAGAGAATATGAAATTCCTTATGCATAGATCGCAGGCCGAATGAAAAGTTGTAATTTTGAACACTTGTTCCCAACTTTATCACTTGTTGGTTACTATTGAACCATATCCTATCTGTCTGGAATGTGTCGTCATTTTATTTTTCCATACATGTTTTTTTTTTTTCCTCGTAATTTCACTTTTGCATTTTATTAATTTATTTATTGATGTTGATTTAAGAAACAAGCCTCTAGGTTGGTTTGTGAAAAAATGATGTCAATTTTCTTCTCCTTATGTTTAGCTTAGGTTCTAGTTATGAGGGGAGTCGAGTCCTCCAAATTCACCAATGGTCCTTGTTAAGTAGGTAAATCCTCCCTGCGGACAGAGACAATCCCTCAGCCCTAGAGTGGGTCTAGAAACAAAGAGACATGCTAAAGTGTTGATTTCTAATTATTGAATGAAAGAGGACACAGTAGATTGACCTACCTGGAGTCCAACGCTGTCGTCGTTGCTGTAGTGGTGGTGGCTTCTCGCTCATGCCTTGGCAAGTCACAATCCTTCCACAATCATGCTCATACACCTGCACATAGAATCAGAAAACAAGAACATCATATGACATAACAACATTCCATCCATAAATATTAGCCAATCAAAGAGGGCTAAACATATTGCATTAAAAAAATTTCATAACACAAAAGAGGAACGAAGGAGTAGTCACGTATATGTATTAATGAAAGGAAGAGATACAACCAAAGATTTGACATCGAGGTCTCCTCTAGTGGGGTTTAGCCGAAGCGCATCTCAGATGTTCGACAGAGAATTTGGATGAGGTAAAGGAATGGAATCAAGCTCTCTTAGAAGGCATGGACTCAAGCTCTCTCAACATAGTTCCTTCCTATTGTATCTCTCCAGTATGTTTAATTCTCCAAGTTCACTTCTCCAGCTGTTCAGCTAGCTTGGGAAAAGAGATATAACTTCTTTTTATAGAGGAAAAGGAGGAGGTTAGGATCCCTACAAAGGTGGGAGGTAGGTCTATCCTTTATGGAGTTCCCATAAGAGGTGGAAACCATTAAGTAAATGAGGGAGTCCGTGGTTTATCAATTCAACCACTCCTCATGACTCATCCTTGAGGTGGTTGGAGTGGAATCTCTGCCTCTATTTTTAAAAAACATTCCATAAAAAGCTTGGCGCAGGTGGCAAACTGGGACATAGCACCAGCTAGGATGGGGCCCAATGTTAATATTCTTCTTCAGCGCAAGGGCATAACTAACTACCTGCACGAAGGCAAAAACAAGGTTTTTTGTGTCTCTTCTCAGGGAATTGTCAACAGAAGGAAGTGAATAAGGACCAACAGAGAATCAGAGGGAGGTTGAAAACTGCAGAGGCAAACTTCTCTTGAAAATATCAACAACACGACACCGGATTTGACAATATTTTACATCAAGGGATATGAGGTCATGATGATGTGGCAAAGAGAAGGTGAGAGTTCAAAAGATATTACCCAAACCCATGGAGGAAAAAGTGACGAAATGAGATGTCCCAAACTGACACGAATGCAGACAAGTGCCATGTTCAAGAGCGACATACTGCCAACATAACTAAAACTTGGTTCCATTTTCCCCCACCATTTCTGGTGAGTACCCCAATTATTTTTTTTTTAAAAAGATTGAAGGGGATAGCATATGATTTTTCTGTAATTTTTTCCTAAAGACAAATCCATCCTAGTACATTTTACAAGCCCTAGGAAGGAGGAAATCAAGTAATGTCATGGCGACGAAATCTGATTTCATTAGGGTTTAACAAGTCTGACAAAGGGAGAACTCGGCATCTTTTCATGTTTAGAGAGTTTGAAAAGAAGACAAAAAATAAAACTCCATCATGGCCCTTTTCGAAAATAGTCTCTCAGATCCGAAAAGGTACAAAACAATATCTGAAAGAACCTCTTAGTCACGATAGGCTAAGGTATTCCTTTTTCGTAAATAATCTATCCCAGCCTGAAAAAGGGGTAAACATATAATGGGTAGATATCGCTTCGCAGCCATTTAATGAGTTCGAAATGACGAGAGTCTCGAAAATCTTTTCAATTTTAGAGAGTCAGAAAGGAGCTGAAAGATGATTCCAGTAGTGACTTTTTTGTGTTTTTACCGAGTTTGAAAAAGTATAAAATTTAACTTGTTACTCCACCACTATGTCCTGAAAACCTGTTGCTACACAAGAGACACGTGTAAAACCCATTTCTCGAAAATAATATAATAAAATAATCGAAAAACATGTCTTAAAACCTAATTAGGGTTGTAAAAATATATAAAATGCCAAAAACGGTAAAAAAATTACTTATTACTTTTTACCTCTTGTGGAGCAATAGTTACCCATTTTATAGTGTGATTTTTCGGTGACGATAGCGGTCAATCCAGCAGACCAATCTCGAATCCGTTAGTTCCAGATAAGAGCTAAGATGTCTCCCTTCATTTCAAGCTATTTTTTTACTGCCTAAAACTTCCAATTTTGAATTTTGGGGGAGGAAATGTGAATATTAGGGCAAGACGGTTGGCGTGTGTTTCAGGCATGGAGTCGCACCAATCGCCCAATTTTCTACACTAGGGTGCGCCCATTGGTGTGACTATTTGGGAAATAGTTGCGCCAATGATGCAAACCATTTTTTGTTCAAAATGTAAGTCAAATACCCCAATTATTCACAAATCCAAGCTTGAAAAATAGCTAATACTATTCATATGAATGTGTTTGCAGGTAGAAAGCGATGAAATGGTGATCGAATGGAAAGAACGGGAACACAGTGAAGAGGGTGAGCTTGCCATGGGGAATGAGAGATGCATGGAAGCTCTCAGAGACTGTGGACTGAAAAATTTCTTCTTGACACCGTGTCTCCGTGCTCAACCGGAGCTGCTACGGTATTTAATTAGCATATGGGATGAGGATCAGGAAAAGTTTATCCTTCAAGATCAGGAACTTGAGATTGATGTTTCTGAAATTTACTTTATCACAGGATTTTCGTGGAGGGGAGCAGCACTGATCCTAACTGGTACTTGGCCTTGCATGGAAAGTATATCCATGGTAATGGAAAGGGTATGTACAGGGGCACGAAAGGGAATAGGAAGTGGGAAACTTGATATCCAAACTATCCCAGACTTAGCACTAAAAGTAGTGCTGCATACCATCACATGAGCTGCGAGATCGCAAGCACTGCACGAAGCAACAAAAAAACATTTGCTTCTTGTTGTAGACTGCTTGAAACCAATCATATACAACTGGGCAGAGGCCATGACAATAAACATGAAACGCCAGCTAAAAAAATGCAAGAAGGTCAAATTGAAGCAATTTGGTTATGGGTCTATCCTAGTATTGTTCTTCCTGGAACGATTACCAATTTTTCAGCATCATGAGGTCATAATCCCAACACCACTAGCGAGAGAACCATGGATGGCCCGATGGGCGGCTCTGATGCCAAGGGAAGGGGGTGGTCAACAAATGTCGTGGAGACTGGAGTTCTTTGATTGGCTCTGCTGACAGTTGATTATCATGGAGGACTAGCCCTACTCTGGTACAGATTTTACTGGTCCGAACCTTCCACTTCTAGAGGGAGAGGATCAAGATAAAGATTTGGGTAAGACTCATTTTTACTTTTCATGAGTGTTATGAATTTTTTTTTAACTATGTATGTTTTAACATTAAATCACTGTATTTGTAGATGTCGGTCCAGAGAGACCCGCGGGCATGTCTCCAATAGCGAGGCGAATCCCTTGTGATTTCAACCCTCATGGTGAGGGAGGCGAGGAGGAGGATATCGTGTGCAACCTAGAAGGGATCACACGTGGAGTCTTGAATTATGCATGATTTGATGATGTTCCTCGTGCCTACCAGAGACATACCGTTGGGGTGCCAAGCTGTATTTAATGCTTGCTGAGGCGGCTCATACGGGTAGTGACATGCTACCATGAGCATCATGCTGATTAGACACCTAGGCTTTATATCTGCATATTTTGAGAGACATGGTGTCTCAGGATGTAACAGAAACACACATATTTTTTGAATGTATGATGCACACTGATGCAAACACGTGATATATATATACATCTATTTTCCTATATGGATCTTTTTCACATGATGATGATTTTACAAATTACGCAAATGTCTATCTAATACAATGTTAGCCACTGTATCAGTTAATGCATTCATTTGTCTAGGAATATGTTGATATGTGATAAAATCAAAATCTCTTTCCAACAAACGAATGCATAAATACAATCTCAGAATGTATGGGTTTCTAACCAAATAATGACCATTGAGTTGCAGAACAACAAGCTGTGAATCTAGATTTACAAGAAATTCTCGTATGCCAAGATTGATTGCCTCGGTTAATAGTTCAAGGACAACACTATATTCAGCGACATTTTTTTTAGTTCGTCCTAGAAAAATACCTTACAATTCTATCAACTCACCAGCAGGAGCATAGATTACCCAGGCTGCTAAAGACAAATTCCTGGTACTGCAAGAAGCACCATCTGTGAAACCGACATAAGGGGTAACTGAAATTTGCATAAATAAGCAAGACCCAATAAGCCGGAAAATGCTCTCAAAGCACACCAAATCAAAACATGTACAAAAATGAAAAAAACACCTATGTACATAGATCATGCATGAATGACTCACACATAATATTTTTTGAGATACAACCCATTTCTGGGATGTTCTAAAGGATGACATTCGTAATAAATAAGCTCATAGGCCCCATTTTGCAACACACATTTAACAATGTAGGGCCCATGCCACATGGGTTGAAATTTTCTGCCCCCGGCTTATCACGAGCTTGGTCATATAGGAGGACAAGATCTCCTTCAACGAAGGAATGAGGGGAAACCGATTGGTCAAAATGAGCTTTGGCCCACTTCTTCTATTCTTCAATAACAAGAGTAGCAAAGTGGCGAGTTTCATTTAGAATTTCTAAGTAAAGGAGACACTCTTCTTCTGGTAAAGTGTTTGGCAGTAATTCAACAACCAACTTGAGAAAAGGTATTTCACACTCAATCAGGAGAGTAGCTTCCAGATCATAAACCAACTGAAACAGCGTAAATCTGGTCACATTATTAACTGAGGTTCGGTCTGCCCAAAGAGCTTAAAATAACATGAGATTCCAATTGGATTTGTGGATGCTAATTGTATGTTGAAGCATGGTAAAAAGAATTTTTTTAACGGTTTCAACCTAGCCATTGGCCTGAGGATAGTATGACGTTGAGTTTTAGTGATGCAGACCCAACTTAGAAGTCAAATACGCCACCATGTAATGCCAAAAATGGGAACCATGATTGGTAATGATGGCCTAAGGGACACCAAATCTAGCAATTATGTGATTGAACATGAATTGAGCAGCTGTCTTACCGTCAGCAGCAATTGTAGGCATTGCTTTGGCCCATTTGGTGAAGTAGTCCATGGCTACGATAATGTAAGCATGACCCCCGGCCGAGTGAGGGTTACACGTCATAAAATGGATGCCCCATTTCACAAAGGGACCAACAGTAATGACAGGATGAAGAGGTACAGGTGGCACACGCATCTTGCGTTGATAAATCTGGCAATCATGACATTTACGAATCGTGACAATGCAGTCTTTGAAGATAGAGGGCCAAAAATAGCCAGCACGAAGAATATTTTGTGCAGTGGCATAACTAGACATGTGACCGCTACAGGTGCCACTATGAAAATAATTGAGGACTTTCTCAACTTCCTCAAGGGTCAAACATCGATGGATAATGGAATCCACTCCGACACGATAGAGGGTATCCCCGACTATATGATAAGGTTGCGACTGATGATAGATGCATCGGCGGGCATCCTTTGTCAACTCAGATTTGAAAGTAGAAGTCTAGAGATAAGCGATAATATCACCGTACCACGGATCAAGGGTGATAATTAAGAAAAGCGTATCGTCTGGAATGTATTCCTCAGAACGAGACGGAGGAGAGTTTGAAGGGAGGGAACAAATTAAATCAACAAAGACTAGTGACTTCTTGGACTTGGCAGCAGTAAATTCCAAATCGAACTCTTAGAAGATGACAATCGACTTCGAGTATTTCCCCCGAGCAATTTTCGAGACAATATATAGGTCATGGGGTTGCAATCGGAAATCACAGTCACTGTACACAAAAGAATATAATGATGAAAACGTTGAACTTATTGAAATATAGCTAATGTTAACTTCTCGACATGTGCATAGCGCGTCTTAGGATTGAGAAGGTTACGAGACAAGTAATAGATAACATGCTCATTACCAACCTCATCGTCTTGTACCAGAACCATGGTAATCGTGCTGAAAGCGGTGACTAAATAAAGGGGAAAATCACGATGATAGTTATCAGGACGCAACAGAGGAGCATTGACAAGCAACATCTTCAGAGCCTCAAAAGACTTCTAAGCAATCTCATCCCAACAGAATTGGATTCCCTACTTTAATAATCATGTGTATCCTATAGTCACTTTTGCATAGTTAGGTATAAAATGGTGTATAAAATTAGCCTTGCCTTGCAAAAACTACAACTTATGTAATGAGGAGGAAGAGGGGAGATTAATTATAGCCTCAACCTTGAGCGGATCAAGGAAAATTTCATCTTTGTACACAATAAACCCTAAGAGTCTACCAGAATCAACACAGAAGACGCACTTGTGCAGATTAAGCCGAATATTGTAGAGTCGACAATGAAGAAAAATCTGACGAAGATGGTCAGGTTGGTCCATATGCTTAGCTGAATGAGTGGGAAGATCATCCAAATAAAGTTGAACGATGTGACGAATATCATGAAAATAATACGACATCACTCGCTGAAATGTAGCCCCAACATTCTTTAAGCCAAAAGGGAGATTCTGATATGTGAAAGTACCCCAAGGACAAATAAAAGCAGTCTTATGTTGATCAGTCAGGAGAATATTAATCTGATTATAACCAGAAAAACTGTCCATGAGGGAAAAAATCTCACTCCTGGCACAAGCATTAATGATTTGATTGATAAAGGGTGTAGGATAATTATCCTTGGGACAAGCTCCATTAATATCATGATAATCAATGTAGACACGAATATTTCCCTATTTCTTATCTACAGGAACGATATTAGAGACCCATTCTGTCAAAGGAATTGGATAAATGAAACCGGCTCTAAGAATTTTTTTAAAATTCACCTTTAATGGCAGCAGCTTTTCTAGGGTGCACTGGACGAAGACGTTGGCGAATAGACTTCGAGCCAGGGTAAGTAGGTATTTGATGGACCACTATACTAGGGTCGATGCTGGGCATGTTTTCCTATGACCATGCAAATACATCACGAAATTCATGAAAAAGGCTACTATAAACTTGTACTTCATCGGAAGAACAAGTGACCCCAATATGGGTGTTCTCGACAATTACATGTTTAACATAGATGTCAATAGGCATCGTTTGTGTAATATTTCTCAAGTTACCTTTTGTAAAGACGTCATCCATTAGAACAAGAAATTGAATTGGAGGAGAAGGAACCTGAGATGAAAAATTCTCGAGACAAGTAGACATAGCCCCGAGGCCAGGCATGAACGAGGAGCGATGATGACCATCGTCCCATGATAGATCCTCAAGAGACATGGTTTCCATGATGGATTTATCAGAGGGAAACACTTCTTTTAAAGGATTAGGCGAATCAAAATCGCCAAGCCAGGGGGATTGAGAATAAACGTCAAGAGACATGCTCGAAGGAGTACGATCAGAGAACGGAGCTTTTGAAGCCGCGATGAGTTCAAAATAATCAATCTCAATCAGACTCAAAGGCATCGAATCTCTGAATGAATCGATCTATTCAGACAAAGGAATAATCCATGGGTCATTAGACTGAGAGATCATATGGATCTGAACAGTACTTGGTGGAGGAAGAGGAAAAATATCGATGAGTGCAGGATCTTTAAAAAGACCTAGCCCTACGCTCTCGTAAGGAGTAGGAATCTTATCCACATATAGAATGTTTTTCTTGGAAGAAGAGGTGAAGAATGACAATTGATAAAGAGTAACAATCTTTCCTTCGTGTGGAAATTTCAGAACATGAAAGAGAGTGGACGGAACACATAACATGGCATGAGTCCAACTGTGACCAAGGAGAAGATTATAATTGAGTTTATCATCAACGAATTTGACCTCAACATTGATTGTCTTCCCTTTCAAAGTAATCTGTAAACTAGCGAGAACACCTAAAGCCTCTGATTCTCTTCCATCAAACACCTCAAGGGAATTTGGTGATGAATTCAAGGCTGGAGAACCAATAGCTTTCCAACACGAAGATGACATGACACAGGTTTATGCACCTTCATCCACAACTACATGATGGATATCGAGAACATTAACAAAAACTTGATTAATGAGCGCTATCAAATGCAGAAGTCGTGGAACAAAATTCACTAATTCGAAAGCAATAAGGCTAGTATCGGCAGGATTAATCTCGCCAATCGCAGATAACAAAGCTCTTCGTTGGGACAGGAAACTCTAAAGTACTTCTAATGCAGACATCGCAAACGGTGCCTGAGCCAAATCCTCAACAATATTGTAATGGTGAGCGTCATGAGCGTTGGGATTATAAGAAGACTTTTGGTGTACACCTTTGGAAGGTGGTCGCACAACGGATTCAGCATTAGGCCTTTAAATTTCAAGAGGGCCAGTAACAGGTGGAAAAAGAGGACCATCAGTGATCTCCTTCCCTATAGCCTGATGGGATCTAGTATAATCTTTCGATCGAGTAGCAATAGAAACGGCGGCAGAACCGTTCATCATGAACACCTGAGAGTCAAATGGGGCAGAGGACTGAGGTTTCTCTACCATCTAAGTTTGCTGGGATGGGAAGGGTTATTTAAGAATGGGCAGAGTTCCTTGGGTGCCTTTGAGCAAGCGACTCACTTCTGGTCGTCGAGGACAACCCTTGGTGAAGTTTTCATCATAAAAAATTAAACAAGGGTACTTCGGTTTTCATTGAGAACCATCACTAGTACGAGGTTTCTGAGAATCGTGTTTCGGGGTATCGGCTTTGGCCTTACCTTTATCCTTATTTGTACCTTTAGAAGCATTATCCATAGGATTGGCCTGAACAACATTAAATTTTATGGGTTTACCAAAATTCAAAGTGGACTGAGAAGCAACATTATTGGAAGAAGCGGACTTTGGCTTCCCAGAGTTTGATGAAGAAGAATTTTTAGAAGTCTGAGACACAGAACCAATAATACCATCGAAGGATGGAGTCACTGGTGTTTTATAAGTTCCAAGTCGGGGAACATCAGGCAAGATATCATATAATGTGTCAGACTGAGAGTATACAAGATCAAGATACTGGGCATAAGCAATGGCTTGTTCCTCGGTTACACATGCCCCCATAGCTATGTCTTTGGAAATATGATTGATAAAGGAGGTGGTGAACCAATGATTCAGGAGCTGATCAGGAATTTCAAATTTGATCATGCGACGACGACGCCTCCAGTCATGAATATGATCTGAGATATGAGTAGCTCGATCCTATTTCAATGAAGTGAGGAGTTGTGTCCTGGTCTCATAGCTAACTAGTAACTCAAAATGCGTAAGGAATGCCATGGCTAAAGAATTAAAGTCTTGGAAGATGCCACAAGATAGCTCAATGAACCACTTTGTAGTGGCACCAGTAAGAGTTCCCTGGAAAAGATGGAGTCTAATAGAATCATCAACCCAAGAGTTAGAGGAACACCACAAGTGGTAAGTCATAACATGCGCTTGGGGGTCTTCACCATATTTGCCCTCAAATTTGGGATAATCACCAGGAATCTTGGTTGGAACCAGAGGCCAATACAGGTTATGAAGAATGGTATCGTTTGTTAACTTTGACACATCAGGTAATTCCAACATAGCAAGAAATGGTAATTGGGTGTTAAAAGTCAACGAAGGTCGTTGATAAGGACCCATGTTTAAATTCCACCTAGTCCAAGGGGGATTTTGTCCCAACCACTGAGGTCCTTGCTAAGCAGCGTATGGAGTCTATGGTGGAATGTAAGAATGGCTTTGAGGTTGATGATACACAGGTTGATTTTTAGGGTAAGAAACCTGAGGCACAACATACATCAGTGGATATGAACCTTGAGGATAATAAGAACCTTGTGGTTGAGTAGGTGGACTCGACTAAGCAGGTTGAGCAGGCTGTTGAGTGGGTAAACTTGGCTGAATATAAGGGGGTATAACTGGCTGCTGAAACGATGGAACCAGCTGAGGAGCAGGTTGAGTCGGTTACTGAGTTGGTTAAACCAAGTACTGAGGGTCAACGAGTTGGCCTTGTAGGAAAGGTTGGCCCGATGGTTGTGATGGACCAGGTTGTCCCTGATAACCAGATTGACCTGGAGGAGAACGGTAGGGTTCTCCTGGTTGCACAACATTTTCTCCTTACTAAGCACGTGACTGCGGTTGTGGTGCAACAGGTTGTCCTTGTGGTGGGTAGAATTCCCCCCCAGGAGCCTGAGATAGTCCTGGTTGATTCTGAGGCTGACCAAATAGACCGAAGGGTTTTCCATGTTGGACCAAAGGTTGAACTTGTGAAGATTGGCCTTGTGAACCATATGGTTGTCCTTGTGGACTAGAGGCAAGGCCCTACTGAACTAAAGTTTGTCCCGATGAGGGTTGTCCTTGTAAGCTAGAGTGTTGCGCAGGCAGGGTAGGTCCCAAATGAGTAACAGTCTGATAAGGATCATAAACAACCTGATGAGGATCAATAGGAGGAAAATATACCGGATTACCATACACATCATAATGGTGTGGATATATATATACAGGATTACCAACAACATCATAGTGATGGAATCGAGGATTACCAAGAGATTGGAGAGGCTGAGAACCCTGAGAGCTCTGCTGCTGAACAACCAAAAAATACTCTTCAAAAGTAAGGCCACCAGGAATCAAAGGAGTAGTGGAAACGACACTAGAAGCAGGTGGGGCTTCCGCAGCACTATATTGTGATCTACTAGGACCAAGATTAACAGGCCAAGTTGGACTGAGAAAAATAGACATGTGACTGTGAAAATATCCTGACCTCTGAGTGGTAACAAATGGTGTGGATGAAGCCACACAAACAATCGGTTGGACTGGAACAGATGTAACAGTAACCGATGATCCAGGTGTTTAAGGTGACAGTCCTAACGAAGGGAGGACTGAAATTTGAGGCGGAGTTAATGTATTGGATTGTGCGATGGAAGAAACACCAGACATAATCTGACTCAATGACCTATATCCAAGTGGAAGTGACACCGATGGTGGAGAAGATTGAGCAGAAACATGAGGGAAATCTTCTGGAAAAATATGATATTCTCTTGTAGAAACAAACATTCCTTCACTACCAACAGGACTAGATGAATCCATATCTGACTCCTTCATAAGATCTTCGAAAAGAATATGGGGACTAGGAGGCACATAAATAGCAAAAAATGGTGAACCAGACGTAAGAGGAGGGAAATATCCTCCTTCCCCAAAACCAGACCAAGCACCAGAAGGAGGCCAATTGAATTCGACTGGCCCTTTAGGAGGAGATCGAGTAGCAAGGGGCAAGACAAATGGTAAAATAGGTTGCGCAAACTCGGCAGACTTAGTGGACTGAGGTGTTTCAAAAGAAACGTCTGGGAAAGAACTACCACTAGGAAGTAGTGAGGACAATGAAACTGGTAGTTCCGCCACCATGACTGTATTTCAAAATAGGAAATAAAAAGATAACGAATCGAGGGCTCCATGATCAAAACTAAGGAAAAGAAAAACATGCCAAGTAATAAAAATTTAACGGGCATGTGATCGTAGGTGATTAATTTTATGACACTGAAACCAGATTTTGCTGTTTTATATTTTAAGAGTCGAGAAACAGGAAAAAGATGACTCTAATCACTTTCAATTTTAAACGAGCGTGAAAGGACAAGTGCTCGATGATCTCTTCTCTTTTTTAAAGAGTCATGAAAATATCAAAATGACTACTCTGGAATGCTAAGAAAGAGGGTATTCCAGGTTTCTGTGAACTGCCATATACACCTTGGTGATCAAATTAAAGAGAAATGACCAAGGACTTAAAGTACGTGTAGGTAGTCTCCCCGAATGCTGTGTTCGGTGTATCACGGTTACAAGGTGGCAGACTTGGCTTCCTATGGATAAAAGGATTGCAACCTAAAGGGGTCTCCCTTTAGATACTCGACGTTACGGGGAGCACAAGTCCATACTAGCGCTGTCTAAAGCCAGATGGCGAATGACAACTACTAGGTTTTAAGATGCCGGAACACGTCTCTAGCCTAGACCACTAAAAATGTTTCATTAGGTTTCAATGCTTCCTTAGGTTAATTGAGTGAATTTTAAATTTGATCTTGGATTATGTTTTGTTTTAAGGCCCTATCGAATTTTGATCTCAAAATTCCTAAATGCAAGCTATATGCAAATGAACATCATTTCCCATTTAATGAATGCTAGTTACGAGAAGGATAGATATCTTTCAAACAAAAGAAAATAATCAAACTATGCAAAGAAATCCACTAGTGCATCTAACACAATCAAACGAAAATGAAACTCTTTCCTAGACAATCAGATGCTAGTTATGCAAAAGAATACTTCACTTTCGGTCCAAAGAAAGAATGCAAAATATGCTTCTTTTTTATATTTTCAATGAAAAGAAGTACATGATGCACTAATTGCATGAAACATGAAAACAAACATTAGCTTAAGTGTTGTGTAGGAATAAAAATTGAATGACTCAACAAAACACAAAATAAACACAAGAAAGCACTCAAACTAATGCTGCAATCTTCCAAACCAAGAGAAATTTTTCAAAACGATCCAAAACAAGAAATGTAATTGACTTGGAGCAATAAGGAGAAAAATCAATTGAAAAACGAAATGATCATTCAACCAAAGAAATCACTCAAAGGAATCAAGAAAACTTAGCGAAATCAACCCAAGAATGAGACTAACAACAATCAAAACAACTTAGTTTCTGAACAGAAGGCTCAGTGCACCAAACCCGTAGAAAACCTAAGGCTTCAATTCACACCAATAAGAAAATGGAAAAACGACTGAGAAAAACAAGCTGACAGCAGTTAAAACAGTCCCAAAGGCATAAATACAAATAAAAAATAACCCAGAAGCAAGCACAATTGACCACAAGACTCATTAAGTAGACCAAACCAAATCCTACAGGAGTCGATGTGACCATAAGGCTATAATCTGTGCCATACAGGGGTTGGCACAGCTACAAAAAAAAAACCTGCACCAATCGGTGTGACTTTTTAGAGGAAAAATGTGCCAAGCCAGATAACTATGGGAAAAAGAGGAAAAACGAAAACCTAATGAGCAGAGGTAAATATTGACACTTTGGAGCTGAACAAAGGAGGTAAACTAAGCAAGAAAACTAGAAAAAGATAGATAAGAAAATGAATGATTGAAACTGACCCAACAAGGTGAAACAACAAAATCACACTATCCCTAGTATGGTCACGAATTTGTTAAGCAGGTAAATCCTCTTTGCGGACAGAGACGATCCCTCTAGCCCTAGAGTGGGTCTAGAAACAAAGAAACATGCTAAAGTGTTGATTCCTAATTATTGAATGAAAGAGGACACGGTAGATCGACCTACCTAGAGTCCAATGCTGTTTTCATTGCTGTAGTGGTGGTGGCCTCTCGCTCCTGCCTTAGCAAGTCACAATCCTTCTGCAATCATGCTCAGACACCTGCACATAGAATCAAAAAACAAGAAAAACATACAACATAACAACATTCCATCCATAACTATTAGCCAGTCAAAGAGGGCTAAACATATTGCATTAAACAAATGTCATAACACAAAAGTGGAACCAAATAGTAGTCACATATATGTATTAATGAAAGAAAGAGATACAACCAAAGATTTGACATCGAGGTCTCCTCCAGTGGGGTTCAGCCGAAGCACGTCTCAAATGTTCATCAAGGAATTCGGACGAGGTAAAGGCATGAACTCAAGCTCTCTTAGAAGGCATGGAATCAAGCTCTCTCAATTTAATTCCTTCTTATTCTATCTCTCTAGTCTGTTTAATTCTCCAAGCTCAGTTCTTCAGTTGTTCAAATATCTTGTGAAAAGAGAGATAGCTTCTTTTTATATAGGAAAAGGAGGAGGTTAGGATCCCTACAAAGGTGGGAGGGAGGCCTATCCTTTAGGGAGTTCCCATAAGAGTTGGAAACCATAAAGTAAAGGAGGGAGTCCATGGTTTATGACTTCAACCACTCCCAATGACTCATCCTTGAGGTGGTTGGAGTGAAATCTCTGCCTCTATTTTTAAAAAACATTCCATAAACAACTTAGCGCAAGTGGAAAAATAGGACAGAGCACCAGCTGGCACAGGGCCCAGTGTTAATCTTCCTCTTCGGTGCGAGGGCATAACTAACTACCCACGCCAAGGAAAAAACAAGGGTTTTTGAGTCTCTGCTCAGGGAATTGTCAACAGAAGGAATATTACTCTCTTGTAAAGGGATACAATGATGGTCTTTGTAAGGTGTGACACTGCTTATTGATCATGGAAATGACCCTCCAATGGGCGAGATGGGGATTGCAGGGAAAATGAAAAAATGTTGTGTAACAGTCCCGTCCTCATTCCATAAAGAGAAAAGTTAGTAGGTAGCTATGTCATATCTACTCGGAAAAGAAATAATGAAATCATTAAGTGACAGAGGAGAGGGGCTTTCCTATATGTATAGTAGGAAATGTATTATAATACATTTACATTGAATGCAAATCGAACAGGAGACTTGGAGATAGATGTCAGTGGATCTCTCACTTGTCCAAGAAGGGAATCATATGGGGTTATATGGTTCTACTAGACAAGAAAAAATGGTCAAGGGTTGTAGATGGTTGAGCTCTGGGGTAGAGAAAAGTGATAATGGAACCCTGGTTAGTGGCCTAATACTCTACCAACCCAACTGCATCACTGAGAGGTTTCCTTTTGCTATGATTCTTCCAAATTTGTGGAGCTTCATGAAATGCCGCTTTAGTGAGGTAGATAACAATGATAATGGAACACTTGTGAATAGCCTAATACCCTACCAACCTCAATAATGATTATTTAATACAAAATTTGTCTAATGTATTTGAGAATGCATTGGATGCTATCTTACCAGAAATAAGGAAATAGAACATGTTAATTCTTTGTATTTCTACTCATCCTCCTTTATATGGAATCTTTTCCAACTTGTGAATCAAGAAGCCTTTTTTTTAGTCGAATATATATGTGATTGCTTAGGAAATATTGATTTCCTATGTTGTATTTAGATGAGGTGAGATTACATTATGGGAATTAATCCCATGCTAACAAAGATTTAATGTTTTTCCTTGACATCAGACTTCTAGTTAAGAGGCACTTCACCTTAGTACCAATCTTTCTCGATGTTATTTCTTCATTATAACTCTCGATATTCTATTGAGTTTAGATCTATGCCTAAAATTGATAAATGTGGCTCTGAGAACATTTTCATTGACCCCAAATGATTTTATTTCTTTTTTCTGCACTCTTCAATGAAGGCTTCACCTTACATATTGTTTTCCATTTAAGAAAACATGATCCATGTTGATGTAAGGTAATTTTGGAAATCTATGATAATGAATAAGAAGATTGCATGGGGGTGTTGAGCTAGAATTGTATTTCCAAAGACCATTTTTTTTGGGTTTGGTGAATCCATCAGTAATTACATAAAAATCTTGTATGAAATTTTCCATTTGTGGGTTGCATGTTTTTAGAGACAAAATCCATGAAGAGAGATTATGAAATAAAATTTCCTTAATCATGTAGTTTGGAAGTTGTGCCTATAGGGATTTAATTATTTCTATTTAGGAAGATGTGATTCGAAAGCCTTGAATAACTTGATATGTTCAGTTTGTAGGGTACAAAATAATGTCTCTCTAAGGGAAAAACTTGTCTTTGTGAATGAGGGATTTATGCAGATCAACATTTTGAACAAGATATAAAGAAATGGAGTAGAAATCAAATTTTCTTCAAAATATGCATGATCTTGTATATGTGATTATTTTACACTTGGATCCACTCAAAGGGATGCCAAAATTTAGATGTTGTCGACATAGGCAGTATCCAATAACAATAATTGATCTAGAAACATCAAACATTGTTGCATAAAATTTGAAAAATGATTAGGTTTACCAATTACAATAACTTAGTTACTATGTTTGACTTAATATATACAATGGAACATTTATTTTGTTGTTTTTCAATTTAAAATCATAAGTAATAGGTTACATTCTATGTTTATTTTACACTTGTCTCCACCCCCAGGGATGCCAAAATTTGGATGTTGTCAACATAGACAGTATCCAGTAACAATAATTGATCTAGAAACATAAAAAATTGTTACATTAAATTTTAAAAATGATTAGTTTTACCATTTACAATAACTTAGTTACTGTGTTTGACTTAATATATACAAGGGAGCATTTATTTTGTTGTTTTTCTATTTAAAATCATAAGTAATAGGCTATATTCTATGATTATTTTACAGTTGGCTCCACCCTCAGGGATGCCAAAATTTGGATGTTGTCAACATAGACAATATCCAGTAACAATAATTGATCTAGAAAAATCGAACATTGTTACACTAAATTTTAAAACTAATTAGGTTTACCAATTACAGTAACTTAGTTACCGTGTTTGACTTAATATATACAAGTGAGAATTTCTTTTGTTGTTTTTATATTTAAAATCATAAGTAATAGGCTATATTCTATGTTTATTTTTGAGTTTCTACTTATCCCACATGAGACATTAAACATGGTATATTGTAATATTTTGAAGCTTTGGACCTTTTTTTTTTCTTGTAAATTTTGTGTTAATGCATACATGCCCTACACCCATTTTTGGAGTTGTTTCACTTTCTTATGCACATATTCCATATCTAGCTATTTTATGCCACATATATATGATAAGCCTACCATTGAAGTCTTGGAATACATACTTTTTTGGAATTTCTTGAACGTATACCCAATCCCATCTATCACTTTTGAGGATTGCGCTTGGCTAGACTCTTATTTTCACCATATTTCAAAACATGGCATGCAAGAATATGTGCAAAGCTCTAAATTTTGATGGATTAAGCATTAAGACATAGTTGTATCTCAATGTACATTTTTGAAGTTTGGATTTTCTCTCTCCTTACTATAATAAGCTTCTCTTTGGAGGGTTATTGATATTTCCTTAGTCACAAATTTTCCATATTATGCAATTTTACTTCAAATGAGGTAATATTTTCATTGTTGGGATTGATTGAATACTTAATCTGTATCTTATCATTGCAAAGAATTCCTTGTTTCAGATGGTGGTCATGTTTGGGACTATGAATAAGTATAAATATGATTTATTAGAAAATGAATCTTTATTTCACATACTCAAGACTCGTATTGATACATGTTTGAGTTGGTTGACAGGGAAATCATATTGGCCAAAGAATAGGAAAATTATTGTTTGGGACATTAAAAATTTTATGATATCTCCAATTAGGGTTGCTATTATGGAAGCTAGACAACATCTATCAACTGGAAACTATACCTATACTAACTTAACCATTAAATTCCTATATCTTTACATTTTTGGAGGTATAACTCTCATTGAGTCTCACAGGGATATCATATTGGATGAGATTTGTTTCTTCCTTACACATTAGAGGTATTCATAGCACCATCAAAATCAATAAAGAATTCCCTTTATTTTTGGTCTTATTTTCATAGGTGCATGTAGTTGTTTAAACTTGGTTCCATGCACATGCACGAACATCTATGCATCGGTATGTCTGTAGGCTAATCTCCATTCATAAAAGAGGCATAATCTATCAATTGAGGCTCATACTTTCTCATTCAATAGTGAAAACAGGGAAAATAAAAAACATAAATCAAGATAGTAATCTATTATTTCTTTGCAAGAAAGGATAATCACAGGATGAAATGCATGCAATGTATTTTATAACAACAAGGTATAAATAATTCATAAAACATCAAGATTTTGTACTTCACATACTTTATCGATTATGCACTCTAAACATATAGTCAATGAATGATATTTTACAAGTTCAAAACATGTGTCTTGATATCTAAGTTGCAGAACTTTTCTTCACAAAGTCTATGATAAATTTCTACTCAGTGCCATAGATTCTACTAGTCTTCCTACTCCTTAGAGATACTTTAATTATATTCTAAAATTTTAATTTTTTTGTGAAACTACGAAGACATGAATGTTAATTGTAAGAAAGATACATACTTGTTATTAGATTTCATTAGAGGATTATAAGTCAAATTTAACTTAAGTCAACATAGGAGAAAGGATAAGTATCGATGTATGATTGGAGGAGAACACTCATGATGCACATAAGCCAGATATTCGTCAATTCCTATAGCAGTCTCGAGACTAGCTATCCAATCGAGAGGATTGAAAAGAAAATACTTAGCATTATTTGGACCAGTTTTCTTAAGCATAACAGATTCAATATTTCCATTAGGCATATACTTGTACATAAGAAAATTCTCATATTTCATTTCTAAGCATTTCCCCAACAAAGGAACCAGTGTTGTATGTGATGCCTTGTCGAAGACCTCAAGCTCTGAAACATAGAGATCCTTCTTCACTCTATTAAATTAAATTATCTTCACCACCACTTATGCTACACCGTTGTGCATGAGAACCTGATTGTAAAATTATCCCAAGTGACCAACCTTGATCATGGAAGCAGGATCCAATTTTTTGGTTGCTTCAAGCAACTCAGCGTATGAAAAAAAAATTCTCCAAGCATGTTCATATTGGGCGATATTCCTCCAATTTGCTATATAATTTCTCATATCTCATTTTTCTTTGAATTTATCGTTTCATGTCTTAGAATGCAAAGGACCACTACTCTGAGTAGAAGAACAAGGAGTACTCCTCCCACTGAACCACCATTAATGGCTGAAAAATATTTACCCCTTTCTTCTCATTCATTTTGCTTACTATATTATTATTATGAAGAGAGAGACTTCCTAGCATATCAATATCTATATAGAATATTAGACAAGATATTTCCATGTGTTTTTCCTGAACAAAATGAAAACAATTCTTTGAGATTTTCAATTTGGGCATCAATGTTTTCGAACTGAACCATTCAGGAAATTGCTTGTAACAATGAAGAGTAACAAAGACTTCATATTCTTATTTATTTTAATTAATAAATAATTATTTTCTTTGGTCTCTATAGTGACATAATGCTTTATTATTCTCTTTGGTCTCTATAGCGACATAGCGCACTGAAATGAAGTTTTCTGCTAGGGAATTTCCATTTCCCATTTTGTGCATTTATTTTTTCTTAGCGATAAAATGAAATACAGTTTGACACTAGGGAATTTCCATTTCCCATTCCACATGTTCCTCAGATGCACTCAATGTGTGCACATCTAGGGAATTTCCTTAGTTTCCTAGAGTGCCATCAAGAGGTGCACAATTGGGGAATTTTTCATTCCACAATTTCCTCTAGTTCCATCAATGGGTGCATCTCTAATGAATTTCCTATCTATTGTTTGTACATCCCCATCAAGCATGGGTGGTGTCATATTTTATCATTCAGAGGTTTTTTTCTATGATCCAAATATTGATGGTTCCCTATAACACCCTAAACTGATTTGTTTATGTGTTCATGCTCTGCTCCCATAGTTAGAAACTGAGGCAACAACTAATGGATCACATGAGATGAGAAGAAATTCTTTTTGCACACACCTCCTAATATATCAGCTAGACATTGAGAAACTAGATCATAGTCGATGTTGCAAAGAGAAATCGTTGGCACTTCCATTACCACAGAATTTAAATTATGGTTGGAAAGGGTCAAATACATAAGTTGAAACAATGACCATTGAAAAATTTGAATTCATGGATAACATCCTTTCTTAATTTGTAATTTGACCTTGGGAAATGAATTTGTATTTCCTCTTAGAGGCATTTCTACACTCTGATTTTCCATGATGGAAATGATGAGGGTTTGATGCAATGACTGGAAGAAAAACACTTAACTATACTAGAGATAAAAGTTGGTCTCCCTACCTATAGTATCTTTGAAGTGAATCAAATAAAAAATTTAAGCCATTTTATTTTGTGTCTTAACCAAGAATAACATGCCTTCATCTGAAAATCATTGCTATAGATTTTATTCTCAAAATAGAAAGCAGTAAAATAACCTAAGTGGAAGGGTACCTTAGGTTGAGTGTACCATTCCTGGAGAGATATAACTTTAGCCTCATATGTACGTTTTAGGGTGCAACATTAAATTATCAAGGATTTATGAATGGAGAAATAGGCTACCATCAAGAGGTGATTTTATGATAACTATTGATTGCACCATTCCTAAAGATATGGAACTTTAGCCTCATATGTAGGTTTTAGGGTGTGGTAACTACTAATGATTGGCATAACATGTGAGATGTTTTATGTCTCTCTTACTGAGGGAAATAAATCTATGGTTGAGTTACTTAATTTTATATATATCTCTTGTTTGATTTTTTGGAAAAAAATATGACTCTGATTTGAAATTGCTACAACAGAAATCTTATAGTTTTATGGTACTTCTCTTGATTTTAAAGGTGGATTTATTTTTGTTTAACTCGTTACTTTAACATCAAACAATATGAAAAGTATAAATAAAAAAATATATTATTAGGAGAAATCTCAGAGGTGAAATCTCTCCAGTCATTAGCAATCCGAAAATTCTAGAATCGATGTATGTGAATGAAAAGGTCTAATGTATATCTGTTTTTAAACTATTTTGGTTTACATGTAAGTTGATTATTGCAATTCCATTTATATGGAGCAAGTATTTATAATCGTGTGTTGTTCTTAGTTGATTTATTATGTTATGTATGTAGTGACCTTAAAAGAAATGGTCTCTATCACCTAATTCCTGACGAGATTAGATATTGCTTTGCTTTGAAAACCTTAGGATTTTTTCCTTCTCATCTTGCGATGGTATGTCGGGTTTGGATTATTTCTTAATGAAGTACAATGATTCTTCTATGAAGGAATCATTTCAAATGTTTATATGTCCAAACAAAAATAATGGTCAACTGCAAGTTGGTTTAAGAAAATTTGATCATATCCCAACATTTAGGCTCTGGTTGAAGGTTACTATATTATTTTTTTTATAGATAAATGGGTCACAATCATGTATTATGATAAAAACAAGAAACTATTTTGATGAGATATAATAAGACTCACCAATATGTTGTATTGCTATGAACATCTCTAGTGAAATCACATAGTTATCAATATAATAGTTTCATAGAATTCCTTGAGGTGATTTCATCTTAAATGTTGTTGTAAAGATTTATTTTATAATGATTTATTCCTTTTTTGATATCGAAATTGAAACAACTTGAAAAATTATAAGTATTGTAGCATCCTGCAGTTGTTAGCTCCTGTAGAGAGTTTTGTTCAGTTTGTAATTTTTTTTTTACCCGTATTAGAAAATAATGGTAGTTTCCTTAACACATAGACCAAATTTATAGGATTTTGAAGAATAACAAGTTAATGGGACCTACTGCTTCGACATTGTCTCAGATTCCAAACTTGAAGATTATGTAGGGTTGGGAGTGCTAGTTTGAGTTCAACTCTCTTTTCAATTATTGTTGAAAAATTTTATAGGATGTGGAAAATATGGAGTCTATAGATCCCATCATTAAATTGTATGGTTTTTCAATTTTCTAGGTGTTATCATTGGAAAATTGGACAATCAAATATGATATTATTAAATGTCAGGCAGAAGGATTTACAGGGCTGAGGCACATTAGAGAATCTGAAAATTTTTAAAAAAATCTCTAAGGTCCAAAGGAAAAATTAAATTGTGCACTCAAGACACTAGCAGAATGAGACTTTGCGTGCATTTTTCTTCGATAGGTGCGCCTTTGCATGGCTTTCCCGTGGACCTGAGAGTGGAAGAAGGCACTTTCCGAGACCACAAGGCACACTCCAGGAAAATGGTCCCACACTTGAGGCCGCCCAAGGACAACTGCCTAAGACTCCTCGGGACCTCAAGTGGCACAAAATGGAATGAATCCCCTCTCTTGGATCACCATCCATCAATGTACCAAGAGAGGGAAGGAGAGTTTGAATTCATCTATAAAAGGCCACCAAGAGATGAATAAATGGAGAGCACATTGTTATGCTGGCCAAAATTGCTTTGAAGTAATCCAACAGTCTGTAATCTGGAGCAGAAGTAGAGAGGGGATTCAGTTGTTGGCCATCCAACAACTCCAATCCTTTGGAGTAGAGAGAGAGACCTTGCACCAAGTAGCTAGGAGGGAAAAAAAATCCTTGTAGCGGGTCTTATAACTCTATAGTTCTAAGGGCCCCTTGGAAAGTGTGTAAACATACTATATTTCTCCTTAATAGCAAACAATAAGAGGGGACATTGTTGCCACCGTTAGTATTATTGTTTTCTCTAACTCTATATGAGATTTCATTTTTTTTTTCAGTTTAGTCTTGTTTTCTCTCTATGTATGAATACTATATCATTATTTAGTGTGTTTTTTTTTATAGCATGTTCACTAACCTGCTAACTCTTTTGTTTATCTGCCTGTGATTAGAAGCTTAAGAGGCAGCGACCACTCCTCTTAAGAAAGTGTGGATTGGTACACTTGTGCACCAAATCCACCAACACAAGATTGGCGACTGCACTGGTTTTATTTTTTCTAGTTAATGTGGTTGCGCCTGTTACACGGACCTTTTTCTCTGCTCTAGAGTTTGGCTTGAACAACCCCTCTTCTCTTATTCTCTACCCGTTCACCCTCAGTGAGAGGCCGAAGTTCAGAAGCTCCAAAAAAATTGTTGCAGGAAATTCGTGTGCATTTTACATAGAAAGATGCACCCAACCATGCATGTTCAACACTGATCTGCACGATATATTTCGTGCATGTGCGAGACATTTCTGTGCAGAAACTAGAGGCATAAAGTTTATGTTATTTCCCTTCATTTCATGTTTGTAAAGTGACTGGTATCCCATAATAAAATTGCCAGCACTATGTGAGGTGTCCCATGACTGTTTAAAACTCACTCTTGGCTGCATTTGAGTTGTTCTAGGTGCTAGTTTTAAAATTTAAAAGTTTATTGTCGCAAAAAAAAACAAAAAACCACATAGTTTATGTTGGGGGGAATTTATTTGCAATATGAAATAACTTATTTTTTGCGAACATAGACACAAAAAAAACATAGTTAATTAGCTAGAGTATTTGGTCGTAGATCCACACATCCTTAGCTAAATTTTTCATTTTTCCTAGTTTAAAGACATTAATTTTAGTTTAATTTGTTTTTAGCACTAGGAACTGGGACCAAGATTTAATTATCCTTAGAGAGCAAGTAATATATGTTATCTTTACACCTTTTAGTGACCCCAGGAAAGCATATGAAAGCTCTCTTTTGATAATTTTACATCTTTCTTTAGTTGATCACTTAGATTAACTAGGAAACATTGTAAGTGGCCCATATTCACACATGATTTTCTTATATCAAGGAACAACCAAACATATATTAATAGGGGATTTGTAAAGGATCATCGCATATCCACATATTAAAACGATGTGATTTTTCACTTCTTTCTCACACACTTTCACACCATAAATGAATCAAAGCCACCTTAAAACTAACCTAAATAAACTCATTAGCTCTCCCCATAGGGGCCACAAGAGAAATTATAGTTTGAGTTAGGACCAAGGGGGTAGGAATCAAATAAGCCACCTTGGTCAGTTTACATTTTGAAACATAGAATTTGACCTTTTATATAGCTTTAAAATCCGTCTATCCGCCCACGGAAAAGAAAGCCCGAGCTCTACAGAGACCCATTTCAGGGGGGGTTAAGCTTAGGCTAAGTGCGTCCAGTATTATTCGGGGCTACCTAACCCATCTAATACTCAGTACTGGTAGTTAATTTACCAAGAATCTCAAGACTCAGATGCTCATATGGGATCACGGTACTTAGTGGCCAAATATAGGGCATCCTTCCCTATAGGTGATGATGCAGGCAGCACTAGATCCTCTACCCATTACCTTGGTCAATTCTTCGGCCATTGGAAGGCTTCGCCAGTTCTTTCGAAACGTTAGCCCCAATATCCATCAGAAGATATATTCTCAAGGCCAAGTTGTTATTGAGAGTGTGAGGATGTACAGGTCTCTAGGATTTTGAATATCACACGCAAAGACAACCAATACCATTTTTTGATTATTTGATCACATAGAGATAATTTAAAGGGAAATTAGCTTTTATTTTCACTTTTTTTTATGTATGTGGTCACCATTTATTCTTTGATACTTCACCTCTAATAAAACTGATTTTTTTTTAAAAACCATACCTATTCAACACTGTAACGAACCCAATGGGACTTCATCAATCAAGACGTCTTTTGGACCTCCCTCCATTACTGGGAGGAGTTCCAGGTATTTTTCCATTTAGGCATCAAACACAGAACACTGCCACCATTATCAATTCAGCCTTTATTGGGGCATATTTAGTTGGGAACCCTCGTCGGTCACCCAATGCCACACTAGTGGACACCCCCATAGGGTAACCACATTCCACTCCCCCCACAACCCCTAGGGGGTAGAGGAGCGCTACCCACTCAAGAGGCCAAGTGAACTCACAACTGGGTATGTCGCAGAGTAACCCTATACCTAACTAGAACGCTATATCTTGGCAGTGTACATTGGCTCTCAACTCGCAGTCACCATTCTTAGCATCATTAAACTTGCCCTATTTAACCAAGTTAACGAACAACCCGATTGTACACAACCCTACATGGGCACCCATGCCCACGAAGCTCCCTTCGAACATTCCAAATTTTGAATGGAAGTAAGTGGACGACCCAAGAAATCATGTTATAACTTTCCAACTGTGGTGTTCTTCGAACAGCATCATTGACGATACTATTCAACTGAGACTATTTCAATGCACCCTAACTAGACCCGCTGCGAAATGGTATGTGGAGCAACCATCTGCCACACATGGAACTTTTAGTGCCCTTGCTACTATGTTCGTTACCTATTTTAAGCTACCCATCCACCACGATTCAGGGATGGAATTAATGACCCATTTTAGGCAAACACCCGTTGTCCATATCTCATACCATCTCCACGAATAGTGGTGACTTCGTAGTTTGTGCAAAGCCAAACTTGACGATTGAGTTATACCAGACTTGTTCTTGAAAAATCTCACTACATAGATTTTAAAGGATGTAGCAAATTAAAAACCTACGTCTAAAGAGGACGCAATCAGTAAGGCCCAACAACTCAAGCTAATTTACATGCAGTCATGATACATTTAAAATATCCTACCTAATACCCTACGCCTGCAAACTTGCAAAGAATTTTCAGGTGCTTCAAACTCCGCAAATAGTTTGATTGGTTCATTGACCCAAAATCACCTAAGAAGCAGTGTTCAGGACCTTGGTTACACATATGATTCTAACCAGAACATCCTGCAACTTGACTACTAGACTCATCATACACCTTCATAAAACATTACTAATAAGGTGTCGTCATACCACCATCAGCAAGGAGGTCCATATCCTCTAGCTCAGGGGACCCAATACGTAGCTAGAAAAGCTGATGAAAGATCTCTACCCCCAACAACCATTCACAAGCCAGGGAAAAGGAACACAATATGCCCAGTCCCTAGCACAAAACCCACCCATGTAGAATAATGCACGGGCCAACTTTGTGCAACCTTCCCAAGCACAACTGTGCCAATAATACAATCAAGAGAATCCTAGCTATCCTCCTAACGTGGAAAATAAAAAAAGGAAAAAATAAACCAAAGGGAAATCCTAGACAGGGGGGCAACAATCAATAATTCCCTCCGCGGTCTCAGGTTGGAAGAAACTCCAACCAAAATCAAAACCAAGAGCCAAATAACTCCCAAGGGTAGAACAAGAGAATGAATCTTCGGACCAACCACTCTTGTTTAATCTGTGGTGAATATGGCCATTACACTCACCACTATCTTGATCTCCATATGCTGAAGAAGCTTCACGGTAACCGTGGAAAAGGGGGATCTTCACAACAAACACCCGCCATGCAGGAGCCTTTACCCCACCAAGGGACAGTTAGCACCCAAAAATAGTAAAACAACTCCCAATGATTCTAGAAAAAAAAACCATGAAATCTACATGACTAGCAAATAATTTTTTTTTTCAGGCACGAAACTGAAATTACGATACCCCACCAGACACCAATTCATCAGGGGCTAGCATGAGTGCACCAAAAACACCATTGACCATATCAGAGATACCTATTGAACCTTTTCCAAAGATGGCTAAGGGACCAAATAGGTGAGCAGGAAACCATTCCAAAGCGGCCCATAACTATAGCATTGTGGATGATTTAGCCTAACCTCCCACCTCCATGTTAGCTTTGGAGGTATTACAATCATGCCCAAAACAAAGGAATGCCTTAATTTCTGCATTAGGTGCAAAATATGGCTAAGGGACCAAATAGGCGAGTAGGAAACCATTCTAAAGTGGCCCATGACTATAGCATTGTGGATGATTTAGCCTAACCTTCCACCGCCATGTCAACTTTGGAGGTATTACAATCATGCCCAAAACAAAGGAAAGCCTTACTTTCCGCATTAGGTGCCAATGATCCTACCAATTCATGCCTAATGGTTTTCAATTTAGATAAAGCCACCCCTAGGCTTCCTTCGATGGCCCCCCTCCAGATACCAGTGTTAGTTCAGAACATCACCAATCACTGATGTATCATTGACGAGGGTGCATCCACATGCATCATGTCAAAGAACGTCTGGCAGAAGTTAGGGTCTCCCGAGCAAAAGGCACCAAACATCACACTCAGAGCATACGACGAGTGCCCATCAACCCCCATCCATCTCTACCAAAATGTCTCGATCTTCTTAGCCGGTAAGACGGTCCTTATAGACATTGAAGTATTAGATGCTCAACTAGATTACAATATACTCCTTGGCCAGAGTTATATGTATGCCATGTCAGCCATATCCTCCTCTGTCTTCTAAACTATGATGTTCCCCCATGTGGATCGCATCATTACTATCAATCAATTGAAAAATCACGACAAGCGACCCCTAAAAAATACTGATGTCTTCCTACCCTATGCACACACATTTGCCAATATGCTTACACGGTACCAAGAATATGGCCCCGGCTAGTTCAAACTATCGTCCATCCTTGGGTCATTACTAGGAGATCCCCATGTTATACCAAAATCATCATCTAATGTTACAGAGGCTCTAGTGTGCATGATGTCCACATCAAGCACTGAAGCCAGCCAAGAGATGGAGACAAGTAGTAACAACATTGATTCCTCAGCTATGACAACCTCTCTAGCCTATGCCACCTCCTAAATTCCTTTCCTCTATCCCCCAGCTGGTTTTTTTTCCCAGCAAGTCTTAGACACCGTGGTGTTACCAAACGTATCACTTTCAATCCTAGTTTGCTACCTAGTCCCACCTACTGGGACTGGAGCCATGCACATTACCTCTACAGGGTTAATCCCCCTTAGTCCTGAGGAAACACCCATCGGGTTAGGAAACTATCGCAAACATCCCCGTGAAGGAAATTCCCACCGCAAAACCGATGGTTACGACCAAGTACACCAATAAAAGAGGGAAGAAGGTAGAGAATCCCACCATGCAAAGTGTTGGAATGGGGCTCCCTAAGCTACGAATTTTGAGGCATTTTGAGAGAGATATTGGGTAATGCCACGAGGTCATCAGAGACTTGAGAGGGTGGAAATTGAAGAGTGGTTCGAAATACAAATTCAGGAATTTGTTGTAAAGGAGAATCGCATCACGAAATTGACGGTTGAGAAGTGGAAGAACAAGTACATATTCACTGAAGTCTATGAAAATTTCCTTGTAACCTTTTCACACGAGCTTCAGGAGTGGTTGGAAAGGCTCATACATTTCTAGACGTGTTGGAAGGACGATCAGGTCACGCAGTGGACTCCAGAGTTGATACATCAGTTGGAAAGAACTGACAATAGCATCACCCATACGATAGATCACTGGGTGGATAGCGTGCTGGGAGGATTTGTGACGGAATTTGAAGTCGATCAGTTCATATCCTATTCGGAAGCAGACCGGAGGTTTCTCAAGGGTTTCAGGGGTAAGTTATTGAAAACATTGCTGTTGTTAATCAAAATATTACTGTGCAAAAAGGGCATTTTGTTTAGGCACACCGAGTGAATGACCCCTGATCTGAGCGAGAGCATAACACAAAGTGGTAAGTACTACCGAACTAATAAAGAAGGAGATAGGTCTGTCTACAGTCCATTAAGAGAATCAGTTGCACATAGCCCTCCAACTACACCACCCTCAAGTCAGCATAGGGGTAAGAACTCACCCATACCTCCACCGCCACCAGAAGATGATATGGCCTTGCACATAAAGCTACCTACCTTCAAGGGTGTAGGGGATGAAGATATGGACCGATTTTGGTTTGTCACAAAATCATTATGGGCTGCGCAGAACGTGGATTCTGATGTTGTAAAGAGGGTGAAACTATCACTTGCCTTTGAAGGAAGGGCCTTGGATTTGTATATGGGGTACGTAGGGAAACGTGCAGATCCATCTATTCAAGAGATTAAGACAGATCAATGTCCTCTACCGACAGAATACATGCAGGCTGGGGGAACCAGCCCACTACACCCTAAGGATGCTGCAGGGCCAAGTAGCCCGACGTTATGGTGCACTGATTATCGTGTTATTGGGATACATGATACTAACCATTGTCCCTGTGTGGGTGATTACATTCCAGAATTGAAGCAGTAATGGTGTCGATTCTGCTCCTTTGTGGGGCATGACGAGCATAATTTCTGAACCTATGAATTGATGATAGAATGAGGAAACCTATACAGGGTACAGGCTGACCCTTCTTCAGCACTATCTCCCTCAAGTAGAGGAGGCTCTCCAGCCAAGGTCAGGGAAGGGGGAAGGGGTGGAGGCGCAGGTTGGGGAAGAGGGAAATTGATCTGTTACAACTATGGGGAGATAGGGCACTTTGCAAGGGACTTTCCAAACCTGCATGACAATCTTTTCATTATTGTAGACAACCGGACCATGTGATTGAATATTGTGTGATCTTGATATTGAAAATGCAGGAATAATAGTAGAAACCTACGCAGAATGTGCAAAGGGTTAAAGCAGAACCACGTGATGAAGGACCAAGTATTAATGTCATAATGCATAGTGGCATGGCTACAGGAGGAGTTGAGGATAAATTTGAAGATGAACCTCTTATCTGAAAATCACCTATCAAACAGGAAAGCCTGGACCTTTAGAAGGAAAAGGAAACCTTTGTCGCAGCTCGCAAAGAGTTTACTAAGGAAGAAGCACCTATTTCAAAAGCCCCAGTAAGCCTGAGAACAGATGATGAAGTTAAGCCATTTCTACAAGCCTGTATGAAGCTGCTACACAACCAGAAGGTAGTAGAAAATTTGCAAGCACTAATAAACAGTTGCATAGAGAGGACTAACCCACCCCTGGAAGTTAAGGATGTGCACAAAATTTACAAGCATAAGAAATGCACTGGTAGGGAAATGCGGCTAACAACACAGATTGGTGACTATGAAATGGATCAGGTAATCTTGGACTTGGGGTCAGATGCGAACGTACTTCACAAGAAAACTTGGTATCAGATGGGAGAGCCTAAGTTGGAATGATCCACTATCCAGCTACGCATGGCTTACCAATCGAAGATCATACCATTGGGGAGGATGTAAAAAATTATGGTTGATATTGCAGGAGTTAAGGTTTGAGCCGAATTTGAGGTAATTCACATTGTGGAAGATGCAGACCCCTATCTTGCACTCTTAGGACTAGATTGGGATATAGATATGGGAGGCTTCATCAACCTAAAGAAAAGAAGCATGGTGTTTTAGAATGAGGGTACAAGGGTGATAGTCCCCCTAGACCCTGCGGAAGGAGAGCAGTATACAGAACCAGTGCACGAAGAAGAGGATGTGGATCACATCTATGATTTGGCTTCCCGAGATGAACATTGGATCAATCCTATGGCTGATGGTGTGCTTTGCTGGGAAAAGGATAACAAGTGCTTCTCTAACTCCAACAGGGAGATGGAAAACTAGAAGAATAGGTTACATGATGTATCCGTGCTGCGATGTCTTAGAATCACGAAGAACTTCTGATGCATCTCCTCAGATGTAAGAGAACTACTCTACTTTGATGGTTCTGGTAGTATTAGGGAGTTTTTTGCGAGCATTTGAAGCTAAATTCCTATGGGAACGATGGCTATGGGCCCTTAACCTAGACATGCACACAACCCTTGTGAGGTGGTGGGACAAACATAAGGGGGAATTCTAGGATTGGGAAGAATGTCGCAACATGATGGTCTTACAGTTCAAATCTCCAGCTCACCTGCGCATAAAGACTTTCTTGGGGCTAGGGGACCCGTGTGAGCACTTATCAGTATGGATGAAACAATGGGGCAAAAAAAATACAGAGGAATGGGTGCATCTGTTCATTTATGCCTTGGGACCAATCCCGACTGCATGGTATTTAGACGCAGAATTACACCAATGCAGCTGCCATTGGGAAACCCTGAAGAACAAGTTTGTAGGGACATTCGGGCTGATAGGAGGGATGGAGGTACTCGATGAAGCTCTACAAGATTTTAACACCTTATTATTTGATGAATACGCCCGTGCACAGCACATGGGGAACCAACATGGGAAACGCAGATGTAGGATATTGTCAAATGCTTCAATTTATCACTAGAGGAGTGCGATGATGACTTGTGGAATGTCTCTATACTGGAGTTGGAGGGAGAACGCACAGTTGTTGGACCCCCACTACAGACCGTCGATGTCACTAAGCCTCTAAAGCTGTGAGAAGTCAACATTGGAACAGAGGCGAAACCTAAGTTAGAAAAAATTGGGGACTACTGGGATGATGATACTATGGGAAAAGTTGCAAAACTCCTCACGGAATATCAAAACTTATTCCCGATGAAATTTTCGGAGCTCAAAGGCATCACAGGGGACTTAGGAGTCATGCATATCACTTTAAAACTAGATTCGTGCACGGTAGCGCCCTTATCGGTTGAACCCCAAGTATAAATAGAAATTCAAGGAAGAAATCGATAAAATGCTTGCGGTATCATCGGGCGAATTAAAACAATCCAATTGGAGTACAGAATCTGTGGTGGTTTAGGAGAAAAGAGTAGGGGGGGAGAAATGCGGATGCAGCTGGTGACACCCCACTCGGTGCGTAGTCTTGGCTATGATCCTTTCCTACACCATTCTCGGATAAATCCTTGATACGTGAAGGGCATGGGCATATTCGTTCATGGATGGGTTCTGTTTATCATCGATCGGGATCGCACTTGAATCACGAAGAAAAACTATGTTCGCTATTGAATGGGGTTCATTTTAGTACAATTTTATGCCTTTTTGACTCAAGAATGCCCCTACCGTCTTTTCACGAGTAGTGATTGCAGTATTTAAATAATTTATCCACAACTTCTTGGAGGTATATTTTGATGATTGGACTATATTTTGGCTAGTAAAGATTCATGTCTCGAACCTGGGCATGATGTTGGATGCCTACAGAAAGCACCAGATCTCCCTGAATATCAAGAAGTGCATATTCTGCATACCATTTGGCATCTTGTTGGGTCACATATTTTGCTGCCAAGGGCTGATGGTTGACCTTGCCAAGGTGGCGGTTATCATCAACCTGCAAATTCCTACAACTAAGAAGAAGTTGCACTCTTTCCTTGAACACACAGGCTATTACAGGAATTTTATCCAAGGGTACGCACTAATCACAATGCCCATGGAAAAATTTCTGAAAAAGGATGTAACATTTTTTTGGGACAACGAGTGTTAGAAAATCTTTGAGTTACTTAAGGAGAAGATGGTCACTGTGCCTATCCTCATCTTTCCTGATTGGGCAAAGGTTTTCCATGTTCATGTCGACGCTCCAATGATTTCCCTAGGATTTGTCCTTATGCAACCAGGGGATGGGGACATTGACTATCCAGCTGCATTTTCCAGTAGAAAGCTCTCTAGTGTGGAGCACAACTACTCCACGACGAAGCGCAAAGGGTTAGCCATGTTGTACGTCCTGCAGAAATACCGACATTACCTATTGGGTGAGCTCTTCAACATGTTCACAAATCACTCAGCTTTGAAGTACCTAGTGAATAAGACTGTTTTTGGGGGGGGGAATATGCCGATGGCTCCTGCTATTTCAAGAATATGACTTTGATATCATAGTAAAGACTGGAAAGTTGAATGCTAGGCCGAAACACCTATCTCGGATCAAAAGTGGCGAAGATTCAACCAACCTAGAAGAAGGATTGCCTGATGCGCAGTTGTTTGATATTAAGGTATTTGATGCAGACTTCATCGACATCATTCAGTTCCTGACTACAGGGAGGGCGCCCGTAGAGTATTCGGTACAATAGAAAAATAATTAGTAACCTGCACAATGGATTTTACCATCATCGCAGGCCATCTGTATAAAAAGGGAGTTGACGAAGTGCTACGAAGATACGTCTTGGAGCATGAACAACATGCCATCTTAGAATAATCTCATGGGGGCGTAGCAGGAGGTCACTATGGAGGGAAAGTGACGACACAGAAGATATTGAGAGCTGGGCTATGGTGGCCTACACTGCATAGTGACTCTCATGACTATTGTAAAGCCTACGATAGATGCCAAAGGATGTGAAGGCCATCGCACAGAGACGAAATGCCCCTAAAACCACAAATGGACCTACAAGCATTTTACAAATGGGCCATCGACTTCATTGGGCCCATCAACCCACCAGGGAAGAAGATAGGTGCATGCTACATCATGACCGCAACTGATTATGTAACCAGATGGGCCAAAGCATAAGCTGTGAAAGATTGCACGAAAGACACCACTGCACACTTCATTTTTTAGCAGATTCTGACCAGGTTTGGTGGCCCAAAAATCTTGATGAGCGATAGAGGTACGCATTTTTTTAATGAAACAATACAGGCCTTGACTGAATAATTTCAGATCCACCATGCTAAAATCACCCCGTATCACCCTCAGGAAAGTGGTGCTATAGAAGTTTTTAATAAGATCCTAGAGCAGGCACTAGCCACGGTCTGTAATGTCGATCGCAGCAACTGGGAAGTGCACATCTTGTCCGTTCATTGGGCTTATTGAACCACCTGCAAAAATTTGACGGGGAAGACACCATTTCGGATGGTCTATGGCAAGGAGGCCATTATGCCCATGGAGTATATTTTTCCTCACCTGCGCATTGCAGCCTTTACGAACATGGTGGAGCCCGATATCATGGAGGAGCATTTAGCGTAGCTTGTGGCATTGGTGGAAGATCGTTTCATTGCTAATTGCCATCAGCAGGTTCAGAAGGCTCGGGATAAGGCATGTCATGATCAACATATTCAGAAAAATACATTTGCGGAGGGTGAATTGGTCCTACTTTATGATAGCCAGTTTGCAAAACACCCGGGGAAGTTCCGACAGCACTGGCTAGGTCCCTATATGGTAAAAGAAATCAATGATGGAGGAGTTGTTCGGTTAGCTACCCTACGCGGTGATATGGTACCAGGATATGTCAATGATAGCCAACTCAAACCATATTGGATCAAATGACTAGATGGTCGGAGTAGTTTTATGGGGTGGAATATGTGCACATAAGAAGTCTATTGCAGGCAGGACTGTGGTATGCGTAGGGATTGATCACAGGTTTGGAGGCCCGAGGAGGTGCATTGGGAGCGCAAGGGTGTGTTCAAAGAATAGGAGGTACGTTGGGAGCACAAGGGTGCACTCGGCGGATAGGAGGTTTTAAAAATAGCCGTTGGAATAGTCAAACTGGGTATAAATAAAATTTTATTGTTAAAAGGAGTGGGCGGCTGGCATTTAATGAGACGATCTCTGAAGATTTTTTACGATTTAATTGATGGTAAGTTTATGATGAGCCTCATCCACACATTGATTAATCCCCACGGATATAAAAGTATAAATATAGATTAGAAGAGGTTTCCATATCAGTTGTACAAGTTGTGCTTTGCAAGTTTGTGCCTTGAGAAAGTCTGTGCCTATTGTACTCCATTAATGTTTGGGCATCCTACACCCTTTGATAGTAGAAACCCTGAGTTCATTTTCTATGCCAGAATGACGACAACCAATCCTACTAAGTCTTCAAAAACTATGGTCTCAACAAACCAAGAATCTGAGGAAGTACTAGAAGCCCACCCCTAAGTTGAGGAGGTTATGTCTATGCCAAGCAATGGAAAGCAGGAGGGGAAAGAAAAAGCGCAAGGTTCGGGGAAACCCACAAAATGGGATGGGGTAAAGCCCCACATCTCTCCTCGAAATGTGAAGTCCCTGCGGGCAATGCCCCGGCCACGTTCACCTAACCCTGTAAAGAGACCTATGTCTACTTAGGAAGAGGCCTAGATAACCGAACCAATCAATTGGCTACTGCCCTTTGTTCGGCCCCGTAGGCCCTCAACACGCACGTCAAAGAATATCGATGTCCTGCACACCTATCTGCAAATTCCACTGATTCTAGGTGAGGTCCCCATCATTGGAGAACCATTTAGCAAGCTCCATGAGGTAAAATTTGATGACCATGACTTGGCCAATTTGGAGGACTTCCCCAACTTGGCACCCAAGCTATTTATCGAAAGAATATTCGAAGATGGTGGGATAAAGATAGTTCCCATGAACTGGGTGTGCAGATTGGTGGGTTCCAAGCTCTTAAACCTACTGAGGATGTCGCATTTTGGCCACTATAATATCAAAGACCGACTGGTGTGCCAGCTGCTTGCCCTGGACCATGACGGCAGCTTGTGGATCCAGGATCAAATCCCCATTGATGTCGCACTTATTCATTGTATTACCAGTCTCCCCATGGAAGGGCCATAACCTATGCTGCGTGTTGGCAAAAATTACGAGAAAAAGATTGCCGACAAGGTGCGCGAGTATTACCATGTGGAGCGGAACACTCGGGGATTCATGATCAGCACCATCAGTGACCCAAGCACGTAGATGGGTACCTTATTGCTGGCATGCAAGATGATGCTTAAATGCGAGGTGGCCACTGTCCCTATGTATGTGATTCAGCTGGTAGGCCGATGCGAAAAGGGGGTTTGCTTCAATTGGGCCCTGTACCTGTGCAACAAATTTCTGGCGAATGTCCGCGAATCCCAAGATCATGGAAGAGCATTCTGCTACTCATGGCTGCTGCTTCTCATCCTTTTGGTTGCATGGGAAGCCTTTGATGACTCGGTCCTCCCTGATCTCACCTCAGATATGTGCGAAGGGGTACGATACGCAAATTTCTAGGACTCAAAGGATGTGCAATGTATTGAGGAAAATTAAGTCTTCTGGGTCCTATTCCAAAGCAGGCTCATACTAAAAATCAATTCTCAGTCGTGCTTGTCACCAAATTTTTATGATAAATACAAAAGCATGGCATTATTTCAAGTTACCATGCATAACGTATAGATCAGAGGCTGCAAGGACCCAGCATGGGTTTCACTCCCATGCATGGTTGCTGATGAAGACATTGACCGCTTAATTGCGACTTAGCCTCCACACTAGAAGCTTGGGTTCAACTCCGGTGCGAAGGAAACTGCATGGGCAAGCACCGCGAAGGTCACCCCGCTTGAAACCACCAAAGATACCGAAGGAAAAGGTAAAGGTACAGGGAAGGAAGTGGAACTAGGATCGAAGAATAGTTCACAACAGGGAAAAAGTACTAGGAAGGGCATGGAAACAACATCGCAGAAGGATTCACAAAAGGATCTGGGTGCAGAAGGTGAGGAAGCTGGAGGCACTGACTCCCCTTGCGGTACGAAGCAAACTGGTGACCCTATTAAAGGGCCATGGAAGAAGCAACGAGCTCAACGGTCGAAACGTGACATATGAGTTACGCTAACAGAAGAAGACCTCGAGAAGATATTAGATGCAGTCACCCTTTCTGCAGAAGACAAAAGGTTGGCTTTGGAAGAGCAGTAGAAAGCCCTGGTTGATACACTCCAGGCTGAGCTCCGAGCTCTGCAACTCAAGATTGATACCTTGTAGACCAGTATGATTCAGGCCAAGTCAACCCTAGCAACGAGCAGTGCAATAATTAGTACATCGTAAAGCTACCTCTGCCCTCTACCGGGCGCAACCCTCATACTAAGTCCACCCGACTTAGGAGTGCAAGTCTAGGCCTGCGCAAAGGTACAGTTGGATCTCGCCCACCTGCTGCATGAAACATTGCAGATCCTTCACGTGTCCATGTTCGAAGAAATCCAACATAGAGACCGTCAAGTGCACCAACAACTCATTATAGCTTAGCAGACAATTGAAGAAAAAAATGTTGAAGTATCTCAGGCACAGGTTGCATGTAACCTTGCTGACGCGCAGTAGACAGAATTGGAGCACCTCATTAGTAGGTCCTATGTGGATGTCACCAAAGATATCCCAGCTTCTGCCACCCCCCACTCTAAGATTGAAGGGTTGGTCGCAGCGTTAAAGGCCTCAAGGATCGAGATCCAGGAAGTCAAGATGGAGATGGAACAACAGATTGCAGCCTTGTCGACGAAGTTATAGCTAGAAATGCCACCAAAGGTACGGGCCCAGCAAGCCGCGTTGGTTACAAAGGCCAAAAATTTCATTACAGGTCAGATTTCTCAAGGTCCATAACGGTTGGAAACTACTAGGAAGCTATGGACCATGTTGCAGCACAACCCTCTCCTGCGTGAAATCAACCAAGCGCCTCGCCAAAAGAAGAAGAGTTTGACCAAATGGAGGCTACACTGACCTTTCTAGTCCCCACTCAGCGATTGGCAAAACTGCGCACTAGCCACGCAATCTGAGACGACATGGAAGCCCTTCGGTAGCAAAAGAAGACTTTGATTGATCACCTCAAGCCGTGGGCTGATGAGGCGCTTAAGCTGTCTCAGGTTGTCGACATCGCAGTCAAGCAACTGAACCAAACGTCGGAGAGCTTCACTGCTATACAAAAGGCCCAACTTCGTAGAAGTTGCTGGAGATAGCCCAGAATGATGCAGCACAAAGGGAAGGTGTGTTGCCCCCACTAGTTGAGGCAATCAAGTAGTTGTAGGCAAAGATTGAGAACCCATGGCCATAGTGACTCAGGACGAGTCACAAGATTGTGTTGGGGGCCTGTTGGAACGGGGCTCCCTAAGCTATGAATTTTGTATATTTTTGTATTAATTAGTCTAACGCAGGGGTTTTGGGGTGGGTCAAAGCCCCAAACACATTGTAATGGGTCAAAGGGTAGACCTAGAGTTTGCAAACCATGGTTTGCAGACCATAGGATAGTGTAGGCTATATCAATATAAATAGATGAATAGTTTGAGTCTAGAGGTAGGCATGAATTAACACTGAGGCTACGTGCGAATTGTTAGATTTGTTTTGGGTTGTTTTGGGTAAGGAATCCTACTGGTTGTGTGCGTGGAGATCCTCAGTCCTGCTGTGTGCAGACCCCACTAGCCTGTGTGCGCAGGCTGGTTTTGGTTGTAAGTGGATATGAATGTTAATGAATGTGAAGTATTGTTAAAGTATCTATGTGTTATCTGGATTGCTGATGTTTATGGATGAAGTGTATCTGTGATGGTTATTTAGCTGCAAATATATCTATGTTTCTACATAAGTGTATTTGTAAATGTTGTTTGATGTTATTTGTTTAAGCTACGACTACTCTGTGCCTTCTGTTTATGCTGCGAATGTATCTATAGTTGCATATATGATCTTATGCACTCGTAATTGGTGATACACATGTGGATGTGAAGGTATTGATTAGATTTGTGAATGATAATAGCTCTGTTATGGTTAATACTGACTATACTAGTAAAAGCCTATGAATAGACTTACTCTGTGTGAATCCGATAAGTTGCGAACACAAATCTACCTTGACTTACCTACTCTCTCTCAGGGTGTGGAAACCTGGTTCCAGCACCCTCCCATACTACTTCGGGTGAGACTTTGGCTTGCGCAAGTAGGTCATTGCCGAAAAGGCCAGTAGGATAGGGATTTGTTGGCAAACCTTAACCTCTGAACCAGGGTTAGGAACCCTCAAGCCAAAACAAAGGGAATTACAACCTTGCACCTTGTTATCACTCTGAAATTTCCAAAGGTTGTTTTAGCATTAAAAAGAAATATCAGAGGTAACTGCAAACCTACTTTGGACCTTAGAATGTAGCCTTCCTAAACTCAGAGAGGGCTCTCTCTATATGATTTAACTTTGTTTTATTAATGGATATTAGGCTAGTTATGTATGTTTAGTTGGATTGGTTTTTATTGGTTGGTGTAATTAATGAACTAGATGAATAGGTGCTTTTCTATTCTCCATTGGGCTATGGAGTCAATATGATTGGAAACAAAACAAAATCAAATTATGAAGAAAGTTTTACAGGGCCAGATAGGTGAGCAATATCAGATCTCAAGGCTGAATGGTGAAGTGATCTTTCAATCGGGATCAAAAAGCAATTAATAATTCCTTAAACTAGATAATGAAGAAAAGTGAAGAAGTCAATCAAGATCAGAGGGAAATTAAGAATTCTCTAAACTGGATATCGGAATAAACATAGAAATGTATAACAATTAAAATAAGAGTGTAATTTTTAAGCAAATTCTGCAATAATATTCATGTTATAACATTCATATTAGTAGAACACATATAATTTTATGGAATACTTAGAAAAAAACATGAATAATTGAGATTTTATACTTCACTGAGAGAGCTCAACACATGAATCATGTACATAAGTCTCTTTATAACTTGTTCAGTCTGTCAACTAGAAATTGGTACAATAACCCTTAGGCAAGAGATCAGTCAACTAATGAAATATTCAAAAATCCACCCTCTTTACTCTTTATAAGAGAGTATTTATCCAATTTATTACAAAAATATCCTGAACCGACTAGGATTTATTCTAGGAAAATAAAATATCTTTATACAAAAAGATAGTGACACCTTTCAACTGGCTGATATTTGGCCTTGATTCTTTGCTTGTTGTTTGTTCTTTCACCGTTTATAGTAAATCACACCAATTCTCCCATGTTTCTTCATTTATGATTTTAATTTTCATCATCCTGTGGTAAATCTCATCTACCTATGAATATCTGGCAAACATAAGTTATTTACAAAAAGGTGATTTACCTCATGCTAGAGGTAAAAGAAGTTTTCTAGAGTTTGAAGGAGCACCTTGCCTGTGGGAATGCCCTTCATTGAGGAAATGTGGGAAGTTTATTTTTCCACTTCCCTTAAATTCTTGACGTAATCCTCATGTGTCATGATTTTTTCATTTATTACTAGAGGATTAGGAAAATCCTTCTCTCTCAATACATCAAACTTGTTGAAAAACTTGTTCAATGTGAGTTACAAGGTTTCACATTTCTCCTCAATCTGTAGCACTAGATTTATTTTGGAAATCACTTTATTTACTTCCAGGATATTAGATGAAATGTCTTTATGATTAATCACATCATTAGGATTAATTATGTGATTAATCTGAAAGACATTTCATCTACATTATGGATCAAAAAAGTCTTAGATCTAACATTCTAGGATAGTCTTTGTTCTGTTAGCTATTTTGAGCTCTTCCAATTCATACTTGTTTTTAGAATTTAGGAATTTGAGTACTTTAGAGGCTTCCTCTAGTTTCTTTCCAAGGTTGGCTTTGATTTTCTGATTTTCCTCAACAAATTTCTTCACCAAGTCGTTCTGCTCAAATATAATCTATATAGAAGGCCAAATACTGATTCCACTTTTGTGACTCTTGCTAAATAATTTCTTTGATATTTCCAATTACCCCTCCATTATGATACCAATACTAAGTTGTTGACTGCATTTTGTCAATCTTCTATCACCTGCCTTTCTAACCATGTCCAAGAATGGCATAGAAGAAGGATCTTGTGTAAAGCTCCTACATTCGATGACCGTGTATATATGGATTACTTTCTTAGAATTATTTTACCCTCCATTGGTAAAGATGTCACATATCATTTTCCTCAGTCAGAGGAAGAAGCTCTCCAAGTCATGTTAAAATATGACTTGATCTACGCTCAATCTAGTTATGTTTATACCATTTTACTGGATCTTCCTAGACCTGGTGGTGCCAACGCACTGGGGGAATCTCATGGCACTGAAGGTATCGTTGGATCTATTTCACATCCATATAATCATCCTTCCATGGGTTATGGTTACCCTCAAGGGGGGACTACTTCCTCTAACACCTATCCCCCTTTAGAAAACATGTATGCCGGTCATAACATGCCTTATGCATTCACTCAAGCACGTCCATCGATGTCAGGGCCAGTTGTTTCTCAACCTATTTACCCAAACATTTCCCCAACTCCCTTTTATGCTCATGCACTGCCTAACGCTCTATCCCCTACGATATCAACACCCCCGCCTCCCATGCCTTCTCAACCTCCACCACAACAGCCACCACCTCCTCAAGGCTAGGTTTATGCTCAGCAGAGTGCAACTAATCCCCCTAATTCCGATAAAAGGAATAAGGGCAAAGGTAACTAGAACTAACAAGTGTAGGGTAACCAGGGTTGCCAAGGTAATCAACCGAACACACCCCAAGGGAACCAACCTAACACCGGATACCAGCAACAGGGCGGTCAACCCAAGGTCATGATGTCCTTGGTCATGGGAATTTTGACTCATTATGGCTAGGACCTTACATCATTAGTAAGGACTTGGTAAAGGGGGCATATATTCTAGAGGATTTCGAAGGCTAACTCCTTCCTAATCCTCGCAATGCTCTCTACCCTAAGAAATTTCACCCATATCATCTCCCACTAACATGCTTGTATTTATTTATGTCATGCATTTAGGTATATTGCATTGTCCCCCATCATCATCTCATTTGTTGTCTTTTGGTGCCTTACAGATGGATCCATCATACACACTATATATCGGCCATATAATTGGTGCAAGTTGCTTCTCATGGAATCTAGCCTCGACAGCCTGGGACATTTGTACCCCTTTGAATTTGTTAGTCCTCTCAAACGACGTATGCATTGAACCTACCACCAATAATCAGGCATAAAATGATGGAGTGATAACTCTGTTACTCGATGCCCTTGCTCATCGCATCCTTCATCTTCATGCTCATTTACATTCCTTGCGACTTGTCATGCAATTGAAAGACGTTTATCATGTACATAGCCATGTCCTATTTAGAAAATATCTATGAGTGAAGCTTTTAGTGCATGAATTTGAATCCATTACATTCCGTCATGTTCCTAGAGCCCATAATCACTATGTATATACCATTGCAAATAATATTCTAGATATCCATTTATCACATGCATTTAGCACAAGACAATAATCAAAACAAATGGTGAACCACAATCATCATATATGAAAATATGCATAATCATATTATGTATCATAAAAATCATAAGTGTTTTGAGTCCACTATTGTAAATACAACTGAGATTCCCATAACATGTTACAAAAAAAAAGGGGGGTGCCACATGCCCCTATCTCTAGTCACTATATGGAGGCTCCCATGCCAATGGCTCTGCTCCAACAGCCCGTAGGTTCTTATCTTTCCGATCGTCCATATCTATACACCATGTGATGCCTCACCACTCCAAGGGAACATTAGTACACTCATATGTATATCGATCCTGTAAGTCATTCCAAGTGTGCTCTACCACCCTGGTCAATAGTACATCAAACCTACAGTGGACATCCCCCATCAGAGCCTCATAGTCACGTCTTTGGTGTGATGTCGATCCACTCAGTCCTGCAGCCCTAGGCCCTGTGGATCGCCCTACATATCCTGTTGGCTTGACTGGTGATATATTTGCATCCCAAAAGTTAAGAATCAGTACCACATACATATTGTTAAAAATTTAAATGCACCATAAAATATAACAACTTTCACTAACCATCTCGTCCCCATGATCGGTCTAGCGGAAGTTGCAAGTAAAGGTACCCCTGATAGTTCATACCACTGTATGGATAGCCGTCTATGTACAACCACATCTAATACCAATGTGAAAAGAAATATAGTCATAACACATGTCCGACTCCTCCTCCCCCTTCTCTATGTAGCAGCTGCCCCTAGCGGTGCATCTTGTACTCTTGTGGACCCCTATCACAGATATGTACATGAGGTCAGATAGTCGGGATCTTCTCAAAGAATAAAGAGAAAAACATTGTACCAAAAGCACAATCATGGTTCACTTGTCGCCTGCATAATGACAGTTTTTGTTTCACTGATGACAACATCATTTAGGCCCACCCATAGTAGGTCTTGCTCAAAACACTCTCTACCAACATCATTTTCCCCCTAGTGATGTGATCGAACACATGGTTGCATAAGATCCACAAAACTGCTGCAGTGAAAACCCATGTCTTTAGCCACTCTAGATCACTAATCGAGATAGTCGTGCCCTTAGCACAAGTACCCAATCTACAATGGTTCTCCACGAACTCTGTTATATTTCGTCCACACGGTAAAACTTGATGTATTTTTCCCACCACCCCTAATTGAGGGAGTCCGGTCAAAAAATAGATGTCCTAAATCGAGAGCTTGATCTTGTGCCCTTGCACTATAAAGGTCTCCTGGTCCAGATCCTAGTAGCTCACAATCCTAGATATAAAGGGCTCACCTGCCCTCATCAATGGGTTCTCAACCAACTTGAGCACTCCATACCGAGCAAGCGCTCCCCATACAACTTGATACCCATAAATCTCGGCACAGAGGGCATCCAAGTCTCTCTCACGCAATTTGATCTTCAAATCTTCCATACCTGCAAAATATAATCATGTTTTTCATCTCATAATAAGACAACTACATCATAAACTATCTAACCCTGGTACTCAAGTAACCAGTAGAAAAACCCCAACTTTCAGCCCCAACTTGCACTGTTTTGCCCTGGAACTACAAGCTCACAATTTTTCCTCTCATTACTACGAGCCAGATTACATTTGAGGGGCAGAATAATGTGACATGGTCGTGAGGAGGTGTAATAGTCTCTTAATGAGCCCCGGGACCTAATCTGAAAAACTAAACTGCTAAAAATCAAGAGTAAGGTTACGTTACCTACCTGTAAATAACTGAACTTTAGTCCAATGGTCGGTTTGTCCACTACGATCACCGCAAGATTTAGGGAATTCTCCTCCTATCCAAATTCACCATAAGTCACTTAGAAAATGAATTAAATTGGAGGGAAATCACTCTTTTAAAGGAAAACCCCCAAATTTTCCTTTGCTAATTGCGACCAAATTTTAGCTCGGTTTGATGAACCATCAGTAGCATTGGAAAGATCTCACTGAGCACTATAATGGGTTTTCTTTTTTTTTTTGGTAATTTGATACTTCACCAGGAAGCCATTTTTCCAAGAAGGGTCACTTTTCCACCTCTTAAAATCGAATTTATTCATATGCATTTCTTGTACTTGGGGTACTACCCCGCCTTCACACTTGTCATCTCATGTGTCGATTTTCGTCATGAGTAACCATTTTTCACTCATGCTTTTATGGTACCCACTAGGCCTATTCTATGTGACAGCCTCATTGAGCCACCCTTGATCAGAGCATCCAAGTTGAGTCATCATCGCATTCATGGAGTCTGTCCCGAGTCCCTTTGCCTCATGTTACAGTATTCCCTCCATTTTTCCTTGTGTTCCTCTTATGTGGCCCATTTTGGCCTCCATTCATCCTATCCCTCATCCCCTCTAGAGTTGAGTCATTCGCTGCCAGTTCAACCATGCTTTTCATGCTATGACAAGGGAAGTTGTTCATTCAATACTCAGTGTCCCCTTGTTACATCATTATCCCTAGTGTTAGTCATATTAGCCATCTATAAAATTTTGTCATATAAAATGATGGCTAATTGAATTTTTCAGTCTTCAAGAAACAAATTTTGTGCAAATCTGTGAGTTCTTGAAGCCACAACTGTTTTCCCTATCCAAAATGATCCTTTTCATTAATATTTTCATTATGAAGATCCTTCAAGAAACCCTGTTGATTCAAAAGAAGACTGCTTCAAAGCCTTTTTTCCCATTATTTCACCCTCACAATTCCCTCCAAATTTCCTCCATTTCACCCCTTTTTTATTCCTCCTAGCAGTCATTCATTCCTCTAAAAAATCCCTTTCCTCTTTCCATTTACCCTTCATTCCCCCTTAAAAGGCTTCCAAAACCCCTTTAGACCATTTATTTCCTTTTATTTGGTTTAAATTGGCCCTTTTTTAACTTATCAGAACCCTTTTTTCAAGCTTTAAAAACCCATTTTGACCTATTTTCCGACCCTTTTTACATATGGGCCTTAAGCACCTTTGACTTTAGCCCTAGCCCCTTCTTCTCCATGTGACCTAGGCCTGTGACTACCTATGGCCATCGGAAAAATTTTTGGCCCATAACCCGCCGATGGCTCTCTACCGATGGATTCCTGACCATCGATCTCTCCCAGATCGAACAACCATCGTACTTTGCTTCTCCCCATCAGCCATCAGACTTCACAACTTCCCATTTCCACTTCCAAAACTCCTTTTCTTGTCCACCTCCGCTGATATAATTTGGACCGTAGATCCTCCAGATCTAACAGCCCGTGCTCACCTTTGCCTTTCAACCCCACCCTTTTCATTCTCCTTCATCACCCGATCTCAGTCGTTGATCTTATCGATCCAATGGTGATCGCCTCCTCCCTTTTCCTATCCACCCCTCCGACCACTCGTCTATCCACCTATCTTGGTAACGGATCTTGACTGTAGATCTCCCACATTCGATGGCTCCCATCAAACCTCACCTTTAACTCCGCCCAATAGCCTTTCGCTTCCCGAAAAATGAGATGACGTCATGCCTCTAGTCCCACCACTCCTCTGATCGATCAACTCTGTCGTATCGCACTCCTTCCTCACGGTTGATCTGGCTCCCCCAGATCCAATGGTTCTAATTCATCTTCAAGCTCACTTCTCTGCAGAGGTTTAACACCTCGTTTCAACGTGAAAAAAGAGGTTTTGGCTTGGACAGCTATCATCCATCCAGCCGTATCACGTCCAAAAGGGCCAATACCACTTATCGCTTGTTCTTAATGCGAAAACCACCAGGTTTTCTGCAAAACTGTTTCTCTCCCAATTCGCGCCAAATTCAAATCTTTCCCTCCTTCCGCCTGTTTCCACCTCTGGAAACCTTCCCCTACTCATCCTCCACCTCTGAAAATCACTTTGATACCTCATAAGCCCCTTGAAAGCCGTTTTATACCAAAAACGCAGGTTTTAAAATTAATATTTTTTTTTTATGCAGGTATAATGGTAAATAAATGGGGAGGCTCTCCCACAGTCCATGAGGGACAATTCAGACCCTGGATGACGATCCAGGGATTTTAAATCAAGTAAAATATCAAAGGACATTCTCTGAGGAATGACCGATGATTCATGACCATTGATCAAGTCAATGAAAACCTCCAGCGCACCAAAGAAGCCCCTGCACAGAAAGACAAATAAGACCAGTTAAGATGTGAAGAAACAAAGGACCGAAGACTTAATCACAGTAAATAAATGAAGAGATAGATATTAGTATTTTAAATCAATGATTAGAAAGCTAAAGGTCGAAAGATAAAGGACTAAGGGATAAGAAAATTGTTTTAATAGAAACAGTCGAAATAAGCAAAAAGGTTAGCAAAGAAGATTAATTAAAAAGACAAATCAAGGCTAAAGGGCCTAAAGCGTAGTTTTATGATTAAATCAAGAATACTTAGGCCAGAATAGCCTCAAAAAAATTAACCATAAGCAGTGATTCACTGAGGAAATCTAACTGCCACCTGTGGCCTACTTTATGTCCTAAAGGGAAAATTGACAGTTATTACACAGTCAGAAGATATTTTGTCTATCAAGGAAGTTATTGTAATATTTAATAATAAGCCTAAAATTCAAACTTTTCACCTATTTTCTCTTAGAATTTAAGGCAGAGCTATTAAAACAGAGAAGTAGTTGCAGATATTCCTACCTTAGGCCTTGTGTAGTTTTCAAGGCTAGGAATGCATTTACTTTGTAATTAATAACATTTTGAACCTTAAAAAGAGTTCCACATCCTCATTCTTCTATAAATACTCTATGAGGAGCTCTTTGTTAGGGTTTGGTTGTTGGCATTTGGTGACTCTTTGAAGAAATGGATAGTTTTGCTGAAGTTGAAAGAAAATTGATGTTCTAGAAAATGTGGATGTTTTGACCTATCTGTAGATGGAGAAAGCTCTGTCATTAGATCCCTGAGCTTGGATGTTGGTTAAGCACTCTAAATATGTTATTTTTATTTCTTGTTTCATTATTTTTCACCATTCTTTGTTGTAGTAGGGTAAAACATTTAGGCTAAGAAATGTCTTTTGAAAGCACCTTAGTCCTGTTTGCTCTTCACTGTCTTTATGTTTTCTTCTGCTAAGATATTCTAGAGAATTATTAATTGCTCTCTAGAACCCTTATGCTTGTTTATTTCTTGAATAGTTCAATACAGTTGGTCTCAAGAATGATTTATGTTTTTCCCTGCTTACTTGTTGCCACTTAAAAACTATTTCTGAAGTCTCCCTTCAAAGTACCATTGTCCAAAGTCTGCCAAAGAGGTTTTTTTCTGATCATACCCTTTTTACTTGCTCAAATAATTGTTTTAAAGGTCTTTATAGCTATAATAAAAGATGTCTAGGAGTTCCCTCTTCTATGAATGTAGTTATTTGTGAATCTTGAATGTTTTCTTATCCTTGAAGGTGAAATCACTAGAAGTTAAATGAGTTTCTCGCCTTCTATATTTCATTGGAGAAGTTTGTCTTGGAATTATTTTTTGTTGAAGTGAGGTTTCTAGAATTTATGGTTAGCCCTGTTTGTGGAATGCCTCTTCATGTTCAGATAATGTTTTAAGTCCCTTTGTTGAGAAGTAAATATAATTAAGGATTCTCAATTGCCCTTAGTTATACTTTTCATTCTAAACCTTTGATGTCCATTTAATTTCACCTGAAATATTTTGTAGACCCACTGGCCAAGTTAGATTTTCCCTTTGATACCCCTGATTCATTTACAATCTTGTTACAATTTCCACTTGTCTCCATTTCCTAATGAGTTAGAGATTTTCCTTTTCTATATATGTTGCCTAGATCATCATGTCCAACCAAAAAAATCAAACAAATTGATGCTTCATAACTAGCCTAAAATCAACCTTTAAAGCAAAAAATCTCACATCATTGAAAATAATTGAGAGATCCCTCTCTGAGACTAGAAAGGCTAGGTCCTAGAGCTCTAAAGAATGGTTTTGATGTTGCCTTGCCACTTGGTATGCTAATCTACAAAATCACAGGACCACAACAAGTCAATCAGTCATTTTACTATGATCCCCCATGGCTTAGTTGAGGATTCATCATTGCCTCACCTATGGCAGGCCTTCTTATGTCGACATAAGCACATTCATTCCAAAAGAAAGGTTTAGATAGTGGTGCACATTGGTTCCAACTTCCATCCTTATTCGGTGCCTTGGATCAAGAAAAGGGAATCATCAATTCCATTTGACTTGGTTGTTTAACATGTGCTTGACCTTAGTTCATTATCGCATGCTTGAGATTCGTACACTCGATGGCCCAATGATCCAACAAATTGTACCAATGATTCATAGGTGTGTGTGTGTGTGATTTTTCAGACCTCATGAGGGGGTGGCCCTTTAGGTAGTCCCCCACATGCCCGAATGACCTCAGATTATGCTACAACTTTAGATGCAGCTCTACAGATTTGATGGGTTTGGTTTCAACCGCTTGCAATGCCCATATCATGCATGTATCATTCAGATGATCCCTTCATATTTTCAAGCCCTTTCCTATTTAGCAAGGCTTATTTGGTTGTTATACGCACCTCCCCTCCCACATCAGATGAAGGGGCATTATGTCTCACGTACTCAGATATTATTGTATTCAGTCCTGGCTCATGTTTTTCCAAGTGCAGTATGTATATGGGATCCATTATATTTTTTGTATGGCCCATTTATGCCAGTATGCCATGTATCATTTATCATGTAATTTATTGCTCAATTTCATATTGCTAAGCCCATTAGTATTATTTATACTTTTTCATCTTGGCGGGCATAGGTATGCCTCCCCTGCCTCATTGAGAATAGGTACTCCAACATAAAATGAGACTGATATCACTTTGTACGTCTCTCCCCCTCAGTTATTGTGCTCTCTTACTTCGCTTCATATATGTATCTCTCTCTCTCTCTCTCTAACTCCCCTTCGGTGTCTAATTATTGTGTTTTTACAATGTACTTCGTTCATATGATTAGCTCCTAATTCTCACATGTTGGGGGGAAATATATTATGTAATATTCCAAATCTAGAAAAATTCATGAATCATGCACTAAAAATGCATTTCCAGCAACATTTGAAATAAAACAGTAAAATTATCACTTGGATCCCATAGAATCATCCATATAGAATCTAAATAAAAGAGGATATCATAAAGAAATGAAACTAGATGGGTTAAATAGACCTCCCACACTAGTGTAGCTGAAAATGACTAAAAACCCCAAAATTGCATTTTACTGGAGTTGCTGCATAGAGTGACTGCATATTATAAAGAGGGTTTTAACTTAGAAAATAGGAGAAAAAGTATATATAATTACATATTAATGAATAATGATGAAGAAAAAAGATCTAGTGTCCTCATACAAAATACAAGAGAACTCGATAGGGGTTTCTTGTCAAACACTCTGCATACAAAATGTGATATTCAGTAAGTTACTGAATCACCACTGCAAAAATAAAGCACATGAGTGTACAAGGCTATAAATATTTCTGATCTGATGTATATCCCTCAAGGGCTTGCTCCCATGAAAGGATGAACCTCTCAATCACAAGGAAACTCAGCAACAGAGCCACCAAACCATGCACTAAGCACTGCCTCCAAAATAACACATTCCCTAGCAGAAACAACATTGGGAATGTTTGGGAAATGTGTGTTCTGATACCACAGATCTGAAATAAGCTTTGGATCTCTCCAAACATGTCTCTCAAGTGAAGTAAATCTTCCTCCAATGAGAAACTAGCTCAGAAACTGGGATTCCAATCCCTTCCACTGCTGCACCTAGCAACATTACACAATCTCCAGAAAAGATGTACTGATGATGTAGGCTGAAGCTTGGCCTAAAAACCTGATGTGGAATGATGAAAAAAAACTCTCCCTATGAGGCTTCTCAAGGATAGAGGTGGGATTCCCGCTCGGGAACACCCAGTGCTAAACAGCACTGCAACCCTGCTAAGCAGCAAAGCAACAACAAGTCTTGGCAGACAAGAATAATAATCTAAAACATGAATAATAATGCTGCCATCCTCTTCCTTATATATAAAATGAGTTTTATTTCCCTTGGCCCCACTCAATTAGGTCATCTCTATCCAAATATACATCTCCCTCCAAAACTGCATTATTCATCCTTGGATTCCTCCTCCTTTAAAACTGCACTATTGACTTAGTCAAAGTAGCTTGATTTTATCCCTGTTCGCACATGGAGGTGTTTTATTAGGCTGGAAGAGTGTTCCCTTTCACACTTTGAGTGTACTTATTCCTCCTTAGGAGACTTATGGGCTTTTCTACCCATTTATTTACCAGCTAAAGCTACTGCTAACTCTAATGTTCCATTTAGCTTTGAGGCTAAAATTTGGGAACATTACAGTCCCCCCCTCCAAAATATTTGCTTGTCCTCAAAAAAATGTATAAGGAGAGAAAAATTTCTCCCCTTATCCTCATGTGGCCTCCCATCAATGGCCTCCATCACTGCATCAAGATAATCTGCAATAAAACTGTCGTCCATTGTTTCCTCCCAAGTGTGCAACACCAAATGGTCTACATCAATCAAAGGTGGAAAGTGTGAATGGAGACTTTCTTGTTGTCTCATGGCCTCCACAAAGTAGGAGTGATGATCAACATGGTGAATGAGTGCCTCCCTCACCCATGCTATCATCCAAATGAAGTTAGTCACCCTCCAACATGGAAACTCATGAAGAATCTCCTCCACCTTTGGATCCTGAAATGTAGGTGGGCTGAATAAGTGAACATAATAGGCAAGAAGGCCTATCCCACGCTATCCCCTTCTCCACTTATGATAATAATAGAAGGCATGTTGATCTTGGGATGCAACATGATTTCCCTTCAATGGTAAGAAGAAGATTGAGCCTCCAAGGAATCTTCCTCCAAAGTCATGAGACATGCCAACCCAAACCATTCTATTCAAGATGAATGGCACATCATCACCATTTGGCCTAAAAAATAGAAAATTTCTGAAAGTTAGGTGCAATTTTGGATGGTACCAAAGGTTCTCTAAGTGGATATTATGCAGTCCCCCCAACTGCTGCTTGAGAAAGTCATGTGGCAAGTGGTTCTGCAACAAGTTATAAGTTGTGTATGTTTGCTCTTCCAACATGGGGAAGTAAGCATCAATTTCTATCAGTTTTACATAGATAAAATAACAATAAACTTGCCCAAAGTCATGTATAGATGGGCTATTATCATCATAAACATTGGCCCTAAAGTGACCATGAAACGCAAAAATACTCTTGCTCTCTTGAGGAGCAATGCACTGTTCAAACATGGTGAGAAAATACAGATACTCAATGGAGTAATAAACAAGTACAAAAATGCATTTCCTACCATACATAGAAAGTTGGATGAAAGTGAGGTCCTTCAATAAGTCCTCCCAAGAGAATATCCTCATAAAAATCTGCAAGAAGAAGGGATACCTCCTCTCCTTGGAATATTTCATCCATAAGAACATGCTTCTATGTGATAGCGTTGTAGGCCTTTGTAATAAGGCTCCATGACTCGTCTCTTTGACATTCCATATGCCAAATTCATCCACCATCATGCTGCTATGTGAGAAGATCTTCTTCCTATAGGGAAGCCCCTCATGATCCTCCAATGCTGAAGGGTAGCCTCCTTCCACCATGAATGTGCCTTTCTTCTCTTTAGAAATATCATGAAAATTCTGGGAAGAATTTTTCCCATACTCTCCCAATTGAAACCACAACAACAACATCTTTTGTTGCTTCCTTATCTCTCCCTCATACAAGCCATGAAGCAAGATCATGATGATCAACTTGTATGATGCCCCATACAAACAAGTTTTCTGTCGCTCCAACATATGGGTGCCATGCCATCCAATTGGGTTCTCTCTCCATACAAAGCTTTCCTTAAGAAAAAACATATCAATAATACATGAAAGAAAGGTACAATAAAAACAAGTTGTCAAATGACAACCAGAGAGTGAATCACAATTCCATTCATGGAACCAGCGTAGTACATCCTTTGCCTCAATCAAAATAAGAAATAACAAGTGATTTACCAACCACTTGTTTGTTGCCACAATCATCTCATAAGATGAAAACATGAAGTTACAATATGGTGTCAATGGTGCACACCAAGAAACATGTGGCTTCCCCCACAAACCATCAAAAAGATAACCAAATTCAATGCCACAAGTAGCTGCAAGTACATCATCATAAAATATGCAAGAAGAAGCAACTCTTCTTGATACATCATGTTGCTCAAATAAGGAAAAAAGTATAATACAAAATGTGAAATTATACCTCCTCCATCATGTACTTGAGATATTGAGCTGAAAAGGCTCAACTGGAAATTCTCCCTCACCTCCAAAGAGTAGGGAAGTGGCTGTGACCTCCTCTTCATCACCATTCGGGCTATGAATCTCTCCATATGCTGATATATGTCATGATGGATGCCCTCCCAAGTGAACTCCTCCATCAAAAGGAAATATGCATCAAAGTGCATAGAAGAGAAGTCTTCATGTGCTGCATGTAGCAGCTTATCCTTGAGACTAGAAGATCTAGTCAAGAAGATCCTGCCATAGGAATAGATGACCACATCATCCACCACGTATTTTTCATCTCCATCTGGATCATCAAGAATCATTCATGCACCAAGATCCTTGGAGTACTCTACCAAAAGCTGAGATCTCCAATTAGGATCAATCCTCCCGAGAGATAGTGCTAGTGATTTGGCATGTGAAGCTCTCCTCATGCTGCTGCCTGCTACTTTGACATCCCCCATGCCAAATTTTTCCTCCAAAATGTTCACCTCTCCAAAATCCAAGAGTGGTGAATCCAAAGACAAGTCTTCCATAAAATCTATATCAGGTGGCCTCCTAGGTGGAATGCCTCCATGTAGTGAGACATCAATGTCAAGAGTAGACTGCATCGATGGTTGGGCATCCTTGCCCTTGCTCTCACAGTGCAATGCAGTCTACCTCCTCTTTTCACTAGCTCTCTGAAATAGAGAAGTATGTATGAGTCTCATCACATGATTCTGCTCTCCCTCCTTACCTCCTCCTTCCAGCTGCAATGTTGCACAATCATGTTGCTCCCTTATTGTGCTTGGACCTCCATGTGTGAGATCCTGGGCAACTTCCTGTAAGGATACAAGAATCCCTCCTATTGGAGCATGTGCTCCTCCTCCCTCTGCATGAGGCACTGGATATGCTCTAGATGTGACAGTGATGTTGCCCTCATCCTCATCAATGTGTATGGGCAACATCTCAATAGTTGGATCTTCCTGTGAAAAGGAGATCCCTACGCCCTCTTGTTCAAGAATATGAACTGGAGGTCTTGCTTCTGGCAATGTGTAATGCAAGATGTCAAATTTTCCCATGGTTTTCTGAAGTGGATTTCCCTCCATTACATGCAAGGTTTTTGTTCTCTCAAGTTTTCCTTGCTCATGTGTCTTAGGAAGTTTTTCACCAAACCTTCCCACCAATGTTTCTACGAACCTTGCATAAGAGAAAGTGTTTGCATTCTTTAAAGAACAAGATTCAAAAATCCACCATGCATGAGCCTTACCTCTGAAATCCAGCACTGCAACTCTGATGGCTTCATCTTCAGAAATATGGTGCCGTTGCAAATAGGAATTTAGCTCCTTCACCCAAGCTCCAGCTGAACATGTAGGTGATCTAGAAAAAGTAGATAGAAGAAACCTATCTGCATCCTGATTCTTGCTCTTCTCCACCTGGATCTTGCAAAACTCCTGGAAATTAGTATGACCTCTAAACCTCTTAGTTTGAGATTCATACTCCTGCAACAAATCACTAAGAGTTCTCCTCTTAGGCATTTTTCCTCCTCCCATCCATCTCAAGATAGACCTGGGCACTTGACTGCGATGTGCATCATGGTGTGTAGCTGCATGCTCACACTCACCATGTGAAAATCTAGATTCAGCTCTAGATTCAACCTCCTTTGGAGATCCCATCTCCAATCTCATTTTCTTCAGCTCTACTTGAAAGCTCTGCATATATTTTGGAAGAAGCTTTGTGAGCTTTTCTTCCTTTTTCATTTCACATACTGAAGCTTTCTAGCTTCGTCCATCTCTCCTTCCTCTAATAGCTGGATCTCATAGGCTGAGCCAGAGATCATGCTTTGATACCACTGTAATATTCCAAATCTGGAACAACTCATGTATCATGCACTAAAAATGCATTTCCAGCAACATTTGTAATAAAACAGTAAAATGATCACTTGGATCCCATAGATTCATCCATATAGCATCTAAATACAATAGGAGATCAGAAAGAAATGAAACTAGGTGGGTTAAACAGACCTCCCACACTAGTGTAGCTGAAAATGACTAAAAACCCCAAAAATGCATTTTACCGGAGTTGCTGCATAGAGTGACTATGTAGTATAAACATGGTTTTAACTCAGAAAATAGGAGAAAAAGTAGATATACTCATATATTAATGAATAATTTTGAAAAACAGAGATCTAGTCTCCTCATACAAAATACAAGAGAACCTGACGGGGGTTTCTTGTCAAACACTCTGCATACAAAATGTGATATTCAGTAATTTACTGAATCACCATTGAAAAAATAAAGCACATGAGTGTAAAAGGATGTAAATATGTCTGATATGTTGTATATCCCTCAAAGGCTTCCTCCCATGAAAGGATGAACCTCTCAATCACAAGGAAATTCAACAACGGAGCCACCAAACCATGCACTGAGCACTGCCTCCAAAATAACGCATTCCCTAGCAGAAACAACATTGGGAATGTATGGGAAATGTATGGTATTATACCAAAAATCTGAAATAAGCTCTAGAGCTCTCCAAACAGGTCTCTAAAGTGAAGGAAATCTTCCTCCAATGAGAAACAAACTCTGAAACTGGGATTCCAATCCCTTCCACTGCTGCACCCATCAACATTACACAATCTCCGGCAAAGATGTGCTGATGATGTAGGCTGAAGCTTGGACTAAAAAATTGATGTGGAATGATGAATACAAACTCTCCCTATGAGGCTCCTCAAGGAGAGAAGTGGGATTCTCACTCAGGAACACCCAGTGCTAAACAACACTGCAACCTTAATAAGCAGCAAAGCAGCAAAAAGTCTTGGCAGACAAGAATAATAATCTAAGACATGAAGAATAATGCTGCCATCCTCTTCCTTATATAGAAAATGAGTTTTCTTGCACTTGGCCCCACTCAATTAGGTCATCTCTATACAAAGATGCATCTCCCTCGAAAACTGCGTTATTCATCCTTGGATTCCTCCTCCTCTAAAACTGTGTTGTTGACTTAGTCAAAGTAGCTTGATTTTATCCCTGTTCACACATGGAGGTGTTTTATTAGGCTAGAAGAGTGTCCCCTTTCACACTTGGAGTGTTTTTATTCCTCCTTAGGATACTTATGGGCTTTTCTAACCATTTATTTACCAGCTAAAGCTGTTGCTAACTCTAATGTTCCATTTAGCTTTGAGGCTAAAATTTGGGAACATTACATATTATCACCAGAAATTGGTCATCTGGCCATTTCTAATTAGATGGATTGAAGTACACCATGTAAGATAAATTTTACCATAGTAAAATTTCTTTCACTATAAGACAAAATTAAAATACCATATTTTATTAAGATATTTCTGGTTAAAACAAGAAACCTTGTGAGGAATAATTAAATAAATCTTTATTTATTTGATTTTCCTCTTTGAATAGTTAATTAAAATGTTGTTTAACTAATGTTCCTAGTCATATTTAACCCAATTATGATAAATTATTAGATAAATCATTATTTTTCTTATTTTCTCTAGGAATAATTAATTAAATTATTATTTCTTTATTATTCTTGTTAAATTTGACTAAATCACCTAGGAATAATTAAAAAAATCATTATTTGTTTATTATTTTTTAACCACATTTTTGAAATGATAAATAAATCATTTGTTTCTTCATTATTTCTTAATAAATATATTTAATCTATTTAAATACCTTATCCCTCCAACAAAACATAATAAAATATTCCAAGCAGTTAGATTAGATCTTGGTTAATAATATTTTATTATTCACCATTTTCGAGGATAACTCAATATTTTGTTATAAATAGAATGGTTTTTCCATTCATTCTTCACTTTGATCATTCTCATTATCGCTACTATTTTATTTTTCCTCTTGAGCTCCCACTTGAGTTCAACATACATTTTTGGTTTCCTACACCATTGAGAGAGAGAAACTTCTAAAGTTGACGACAACCTAGAACTCATCCCATTGAGGGGGACTTGTAACATCTACTCGTTTCCTTCACCAGGTGTTATAATATATGAAATTATTCATTAAATCTTGTTTTGTCTGTTGGATGCTTTCAGTAATTACTATTTCTTTTCATTGTTTAGCTACTTTTACTGCATAGATCTACGTTTTTTCGACATTTGTTCTAACTATCTATTGCAGATCTAGAAAGTTAAGCAACCATTTCTGTTGTTAGGGATGTTTGTCACACACAACTAAAGTTGGCACTTTTCGTACACTTGCGGTAAGAATTTACGCTAACAAACTCTATGGTTGAGGTAGTAAAACCAAACTAGAAGGAAATTTGGCACATGGACATTGTTTCTAAAGGTTCCAATATAGATTTTTATTGGTCAAATTCCACCCATCTCGCACGTGTGGGCCTCCAGCATCAAATCAAGGGAAAAATGTAGTAGTTTGACCATTCAACTTAAAACACATTTTCTGAGCACATGAAAATGAATTTCGGGAAACACAAACATGGGTTTTTTCCAGCACAAGCCCAATTAGGTTGTGAATGAGCTTTTTTTTTATCAAATTCGTTACCATTTCAAAAGTTTTAAAATATATTTGGAGATTTATTTTGTAGATTACATGGATAAGTATTTTTTCAATATGTCATTTAATGCATAGTCAACAAAAAAGACAAAAGAAGTAGTTCTTTGGAAAATTTGCGGCATAGAGATACGTTTTATCAGATATGGGTTGATTTTTATCCAAAAATCCTTGAAATTTGATTTTATTTTATTTTCAAACTTATATATAAAGATCATATGACCATAATTGTAGCAATAATAATCTAAGTTTGTTGTTTCTTGAGATATATATAAATTTTAATCCCTTTGATGAGATGAGGGAGGATATGATGGTTTGAAAAGCTCTGTTTTTTCAAATACAAACTTTTTGGTTGTTTCATTCCTTTGTTGTGCATGGTATCAATGTGTATTTAGTCTGTAGAGGAGTTGAGCTATTTCCTACATCTCACAGGAGCCCCATCCCTCGAGTTTTAAGGTTTTCATTAAGTGTAGATATCATTTCAATTCTTTTTTTGCTATAGCATTTCATTATTTTGTTTAAATGCTTCAGTTTCTATTTTCGAATGATTGTTTCTAGAGAAGGATTGTCTAATTATTTTGTTGTAGGAAGAGTGAGTGAAGTCGAGATCTCTTATGCACATGAAATTAGTTTGATAGAGTGTGTATTGATGTAGATTTGTAGTATATATTGAGTGAATAAGATTTGAATTTCCAATTGGTGTGATTATAGAGATAGTTTATTTTTGAATTGATTTAATTTTAATGTCATTTTCCATAAGCAAGTGTGATAATCTCCTTTTTGCAAGTGTGATCTTTCTTTCAAGGAAAGTGTGACCTCTCCTTTGAGAAGGCGTGATCTTTGTTTTAAGAAAATCTGATTTTATTCTTTTGAGCAAGTATAGTGATTTTGGTTTTAAACCAATTCCTTTCAAGCAAGTGTGACCATTTTCACTTTAAGAGTGACATAATAAAGACTTATAACACATATAGTGCACATAGGCATTATATAAAATAATACTCATAGTTGACCCCATTTAACAAGCCCCTTTAGCTCTACTAGAAGTTGTCTGCCAATGGAATTGTTGGAAATTTCAAATCAGTAGAGTTTGGTAAGAATACCAAAAGGAGGAATATTTCTAGTTAAACCGTTAAAATTCACGTCCCTATCAACACTAATTATGGTTGAGGAGCTCATGATGTGCACTTCTCTTCTTGTGCATAAATTAAGAGTGTTTGATTTACTTATAGAGTAACGAGCCATCGCAGGTTGTCCAGCTATGGTGGAATGTGCCCAATAAAACTACAGCCTAGCAAAATCCTAAAAAGCGCTAGAGATTAGTCATCAAGGAAATACCAACATTTGAATAATTTGATTATCACAAGCCTTAAGATTCTTACAATGTCTAAAGATGTTTTAAATTTCCTAAAGTAGTCGAAATCGGTCCTCCCAAGCCTCCATTTTATGATAAACCCCTACAACGAAAGCTTCATGCAGTCATCCACATATATTTATTAATTTTTTTCCTATTTAAGACACAATAGGTTTATATTTACCATTGCAATTATTCTCATTATTTGAAAGGGAAAATATTAATTTTTTTTCCTATTCAAGACACAATAGGTTTATATTTACCATTGCCATTATTCTCATTATTTGAAAGGGTAAATATTAAGTACAATTTTCTAAGCTAAATTGAGTTTTCATTTTATCCATTTAATATGAATATAAAAAACCAGTGAATTGACTTAGTGCATTGTATTTAATATTTTCTTTTAAAAAGAGAATAAGAATATAAATATTCTCATAAAAACACTAAAACCCCATCAAAATTTTTAAATTTAATTGTTTTGAAATAAAACTTATTTGAAAAGTATTATAAAATTTTGCAAAAGTGTAGTGTAACTGTGAGTCTACTTGTGAGGAGCTTATGTTCTTTGGGTATATTTTCATGTTAATTTTGCACAGATTTTCAGATTTCTTAAAATCTTAAATCTAAGTTGTATAATTAGGTATATAACTAATCTAAGTTATTTAATTATGTATGTAACTAAGTTTATAGGTTTCTTTCACTGAACCTGTTATTTTGTAAAGTTTTTTTATTGAACGTTGGTAAATCAAAATTTGTTTAATGCAAATGTTTGTATTATAATTTTGTATATTTTTATGGCTTTTCCTATGTCAATCATAAATTGAGATTTGAAATGTTAATTTGTATCTTTACCCACTAAGCACTCATTAATAAGAGTTTGAAGCCTTCGATCACTGGAATGAAAACACTCACAACTTGCACATCATCAATTCGACAAAGCATAGGTTTTTGTGGAGAATCCTGAGCAGGAATCTAGTGACCACTCACTGTATTGCCAAAACTTATCGATATTCACCAACTGTGAATCACAAGACTGTGCAAGTATACACAGTACTACAAGAATTTTTCACTTAGATGTTGTGAACATCTAAATGACTTTATATATGGGTAAAGTTTTACATCAATGTTGACTTTACTCACTGGATGGATTTATAATAAATTTTCACTTACATATAATGTAAATGAATTTATTCAATGGATGGATGCACGGAAATTTCAATCTACATAAGTATGGTTACCCACATTTTTGGGTTATGTAAAAGCTAACTCCTTTTATAAAATTAGTATAAGCCTATCATAATAGGGTTTTGTATGTGCACTGAATATAAAATTAGTATAAGCCTATCATAATAGGGGTTTGATATGTTAAAACAATATTTGAGAGAATGGAATTCTTCCTCAACACACATAGTGGCCACAGATATTAATCGACACAATAAAGTCTCAGAAATTAAATCTTATGAGTACGGAAATTAAATCTTATTAGTCTTCCTTTAAAAAGAAATTGGTGGAGATTTAAATTAGTTGACTTGCCCAACAATAATGGAGCAAAAATTTCAAAGGAATTGTATTAGAATATAGTAAAACAAAGTGGTTGTGGTAAAAATCAAACATGAAATTTCCATAAATATATTGCGAAAACTATATTTTATATTATAACTTCAAAACATCAAATAAATTCATATTGAGGTTGCGGCTCTTTCACCAGTAAAACAAGAATTCTTACTGAGATTTACATTCACTAGGAGTTGCAGAAATAACTCACTAAACCTGTAACTATTTGTTTTCTAACACATAATAATTCTACATACATGTATATTCAAAACATATATTTCTAACACATTTATTTATGACTGTTGGAATATGTATTTCCTACTTGTCTTCAGTTGTGATTCTCTCTATGTATAGAGTCTGTTCCTATTATATAGGTTAGTTCCTAGCTTGGTGTGAGGTTGAGATATTCTCTCAACCAAATTATTGTGCGTCTAAGATAGCTTCTCTATCTTGAGACTGTATCTCATGTATATATATGTAACTCTATTTGTTTGATTTATAATAGAGCTTGTATGCTCAATTTCTAAGTTGGTATCAAAGCTCGTTTGGGCCTGGGCCTGGACCTTAGCCCCTCGTGGCCTGAGGAAAATAAGAGAGATTTTTTTTTTAATCTTTTTCTATTCTAGAACATTGCAGAAACTCGTTGTGCGACTACAGAAACATTGGCTGCGTGAAAGACTCGGCGTGTCTGTGTTGAAGGGGTAACATGACACTGGCCTGATAACTGTAGCCCTCGGAGCTTGAATTCAGATGGCTTTGCCCCCTTCTTGTCATGTTTCTATGATACCGACTCACAGCAGAAGAACACCGCGAGGAAAGAATGCATCAAGCTCTTCGTCACGATGGTCGATGCCCATGGCGATTCGTTGTCGCCCCACCTGGTAAGAATGGTGGGCAGTATTGTCCGTCGATTCAAGGACCCTGATTCCAATGTCCGCCTCGATGCAATAGGCGTCATGGCGTCGAGGATCATAGACTCGAATTCATCGATTTCTGCATTTGTGAAACCTTTCTGGGAAGCTATCGGTGAGCAGAATCGTTATTTGCAGCTCTACTCTGCGTTGTGCCTATCGAGAGCTATTGAAAATGCTGCAGATCCTTAGTCGTCGGGGCTTCTTCAGAGGCTTCTGCCAAAGATTGTGAAGCTTCTGGGGAATCCAATTTTTTTTTGGAAAGCGGCGTTTTTGTCTTTGGTTGGAGGTGTAGTAGAGGCAGGAGGGGCGTTGATGCAGTAGGCATTGAGTGGTCTCATTCTGTCGATGCAAGAGGCGTTGCGAAGAAATGACTGGGCCACCAGAAGGGCTGCATCGGATGCTTCCTGTTGCATGGCATCAAACATCGAGCCTCCTCTGCTTATGACTTTCAAGTCATCCTGCATTTCTTCTCTTGAATCCTGTCGAGTCTTCGATTACATAACACTTGCAATACGAGATTTCTTCGTTTGTGATTTTCGTGAGGGTTTTAGCTGCCCTTTTTTTTGGTTTCCTGAGGGACAGCTGAGGGACAACTGAGGGATCTATTGGATCGGAGGCGTTTCCAGGCTTAAATCATTAGTTTTAATATACAAAAGGTTGAATGTTCTGATGGAGACCAAAGGCGGTAAAAATTAGTCCAGTAGTAATTTCCCTCAATACGAAACTCCCTTAGGCTACAAGATTAAAGACGTTTGATATCGAGAAATTGCGCAGCGCTGCATACTCCAACTGTGTGCGAAAGCCACCCTGATATCTCTTTTGTGGGAATCGTAGAATAGGGGTTGTGATACTGTATGTGTACATGTTATTAGGTTTGGGCTTTCTACGATCTGTAACTTCTGATTTCGAAACTCTGACAAGCAATGAACAATAACTTGAAAGCACATTTAGATTCATGCATTCAAGGCTTCAGACTCATGCATAATTTGTTTCTTTCTTTGGTGGTTGTTCTCAAGAACAAGTGATGGAGCACAAGGGAGATTGAGGTCAGACTTCCGTGCAAGGGGAGTTAGCTCATGCATTGCGGTTCCTATCTTCTGTGGTATCACAAAGCTTTCTAGCATTTGGTGATGTTTTTGAACTTCATGGGAAATTTCTGGGACTTTCAGGGTATCAGTAGAATAATGAAACTGGATGAGTTGTTGGATGCCGCTCAAAAATATTTAGATCCTTCCATCTATCCGGTCTCTCTTCAGCGCTTGCGATTTGTTGGTGGTAAGCATGGGAACAAATTAAAGATGTATAATGATACTCAATTATTTTTTTTTGTATCAGATGGTGGGCACTTGGGGTCAGCTTCTCTTCCCAAAGGCTTGGAAAGAGTTCCGCCTTTGGTACGATATGCATAAAAGCAAGGGGATTAAGCCCATTTTAGAAGATATGATCACAACAGGTTGGATGTTCAAAGCATATGAAAGAGAGAAGAACGGAAGCAGATTTATGCATATTTTATTAATAGATCTCAGTGCTCCCATGATGTCATGTTGCCTATGTTTGATATTTATTTAAGAGTGGTCATGTGAGTAATGTAAATCTGGTTGAAAGAATTAATTTATTTATTGTGACATTTAGTTTGGGAAACTATTGTCACGAGCGCAAGTCTTTGTTGGAATTGCCCATTCCAACAATAGACAAATTTATTTGCAGGAATGATTTACTACCAAATATGATGAAGACATGACAATGAAAGTGGCATCAAAAGATAGTGTATGGAGGTACATCATAGATTGGAGGATGATCGAGTTTGTGTGTGCCCAGTGTGATGGAAACATACCTGAATGTTCAATTTCTAGGAGATTAGCTTGATAATGGGTCTTCATTGTTGCATCCTATCAGCGAGCATGAGGAGGCATGATTGGAAGCAGTTACCCTGCCTTGATACTGTGAATAGGGGAAGTGGCATTACATTGCGATTCCAGGGGAATTGGATACTGAAATGAGAACTTTTTGTGTATAAAATTGTTGAATTTTATGCATGTTGACAGTGAATTTGTGGATGACACAGGATTGGACCATGGAGTCGTGCCTGTGATAAGCCTTCATGGATGTGACAAGCCTTTGTGGTTGTGATAAGCCTTCATGGCTGTGTTGAGCCTCCATGGTTGTGGTGAGCCTTCGTGGCTGTGTTGAGCCTTCGTGGCTGTGGTGAAGGCTTCGTGGCTGTGTTGAGCCTACGTAGCTGTGGTGAGCCTTCATGGCTGTGTTGAGCCTTCTTGGCTATGGTGAGCCTTGGTGGCTGAGTCGAGCCTTGGTGGCTACATTGTATCTCCTCAAGGCTAAGCGCCTGAGCAGTGGAGGTGAATTACTACTTGTCGAAATGTGAACTAGAAAGCAGGTGAAAGGGTGTTTCTCGTGCATGTTCATGAAGCAACGTGGAGTGATCAGTTGTCAGTGATCTAATAGGGATTAGATCAAAGACAACATGCAGTGTATGATCTTGGATCTGCTCACAACAACAGTGTGGGCAGTGTTATGGTGAACTGAAATTTGGGGCAGTTTGTCCGCATCAGTGAATGGTGTGGCCATGTGTTGAACGTTTGCATGCCATTTTTTTTCTTCTTCATGGATATTGTATTAATGTCATGGTTATCGCTTGTGCTTATATTGTCATTTGGTATTGTTTTTTATTTTTTATGGGTAAATGTGGACAAGTCTTGGAAATTTGTATAAATATTGAGAATTGTGACCTCAATATGATGTCATTCTGTTAGAATTCGCAACTCTAATTGATGAGAGTAAACCAAGACCAGCTTGCCAAAGTAAAATGAAGATACCAAAGACTCAAAATTACAAAGCCAAAGTAATGGTGTGTTCCAGCATATGAATAGTGTGGTGTTTGTGGAGGTGAATGGTATGGTGAGTGGCAAAGGAGGATGGACAATCAAGTTTGTGAGAGTTTGTTTTGAGTGAGTTTCTTGGAATAGACTCATGACCATGGTAGAGTATGAGTCACAGTTTGTAATTAGAAGCAAATCTACATGTCATTTATTTTTTGTGTTGTCGACAATAGTTGTCTTCCCTAGAGACAGTCTAGAGTTGCCATAGACCAGTGCCTAGGACATCTTAGCATATCAAGGAGTGTATAATGTGATAAGTGAAGTTTTCAGCTTCATCTCACTTGCTATCATCTATATAAAGGAAATATTGATTCAGATGGGACCATAGCTTACAGAAATTGCCAAGGAAAAGTAGTGTTGCAGAGACAAGATGTAAATCTCCAACGCAAAGGCATCAGACAGTTAAGAGACAATTTGCTGTAAAGAGGGCCGATTCAAATAATATACAACAGGAATCAAGTATCAGAAGGCACATGTAGTGAAATAAGTATAAGAAGATACTAGTCAACATTGGGCTGATACCCAGATACACAACAAAACCATATATGGGCTTATCGATCTAAGAATCCATACATGACAATGGCGTTTTAAAAGCACCCTCCCAAAGCAACTAATATAGCAGAAAGGTGAATGAAATGAACATGAAATAGTATATCATGCCTGAGCCATATTTAAAGCGCTTGACTGATCCAGGTATGGGCACCAACTAGGATGAATCCTTACCTAAAATCGATGAGCCACTCGCATTCCAGTACATGATACAAGAAGATATATGAAGTGAAATGTTGTTAATACATAAGGAAAGGTTACCTCTTGTGAAATACCAGCAAAGTCTCCCTCATGGGAACCCTACGGACTCGACCTCAATAAAAAGCACAAAATATGCTTACAATACCTTTACAACACAATTTTACGATAAAAATGCAGGAACCCCTTGTCACGTTTTATTCCACGGTTTTATAGTTGAGCAGGGTAGGGCGTGGTGAAGAACTAATGCGGTATTAAAACTTATGAAAGAAAGAAGGTGACTATTCTGTTTAAGTGCCCAAACATTCAATTCACATTATTTGGGTGGAAAGTGAATACTTCTTGACCTCTCATTATATAAAACTGCAGTATTACTATACTGACTGGGTACTACTGTAAAAAATGTAATGACATGTGACAAAATGGTAATTAAATGATAGATAGTCTGCTATGCTGGAACAAATATGATAGCTTTTGGATGGGTACAGTGAAATCTCCTACGGAACTATGACATAGGCAAAAAAAAGACATTGTGTGACACAGAATCCTTTCATGAACACTACTGGCAGTGTGACAGCACCTACGACTTGGTTTCAGTGCGTTGAACTCTTTGCGCTGGGGCCCCATAGCTCTGTACACTGAAATCACCTTGTTGTAATAAGGACTAGTGTCTCACCTCTTGGCACCACTCTAATGACCCACCTTTGTGTGAGAAATATGTGGCTGACAGAAATTTGAGTGGAAGCCAGGCAATATGATAACGCGGTGGTAAAACGGAATGAGTGGTCTTTCACAAATAAATGGGGCAAATGCAATGACAGTGAAGACTTATGAATAATAAGTTTTGATGATTGATAAATAAACTATTCGATGGTAATGCAGGAAAATATCAGCAGTACAGAATCAATAGGAAGAGATGACCTTTATTAAAACACTGAAACTTTAGCTGGCTTAAAATACAAAATCGAGGCAAAGAAGCTGAAAATTAAGGAGCAAGTTATTTTTGGTGGGACACGAGTAGAGGAGTAACGTGGTGGTAGGAAGGTTTGTGCGATTGATAGATCGCATAAAATATACGTGATGAGTGATCTAGTGTTCCATAGAACATGCAATTTTGCAGTGGATGTGATTTATTGATGGATTATGATTAGGATGATAACAAATACTTAAAGGCGAAGAAAAGTGCGATGGGGAAGAAGAGTATTTTCAGCAAGCGCCTTGCGCTATGCGATGGATGTGATTAGCGCCTTAAGTCGGTAACTACATTTTCATGCTCGGTTTCATGAGAAAAATGTCTAGCACGAAGGATGTATGTGGGGTCAAGGGTTTTAGGGTATGATTTTGAGTAAGGAGACTTTGACAAGGGGAAAAAGGGGGAAAAGAAGCAGCATTCTGCCCGGGGATGCAGGGGCAAATAAAGACGCTGGAGCATGCATTTTTAATGTCAGTGAGCTTATTGAAAGCTTGGTTAGCGAGAGGAAAGGGATAAAAGATCGGGGAATGAAAAAATGCTTCCAAGGATGATGCCTTTTCGAGGAGGAAACCATTACTTGGCTTCAGGAATGGCTTCGGCCCCACAATTTGTTTTTTCAAAAAAAAACACAGGAGCTGAATGATCCTTGTTGGCTCCCACATGGAGACTGACACGTTCATCCCCTTGGGCATGTAGGGGCTTTCTGAGACCACGGTCTGTTCTATACGATTTTGCTCTTGACACTTTTGCATTTCACTTCATGATTCATCAATTTTAAAAATAAGAAAATAAAATATTATTCTTCTACCCTTACTCCAGGACGGATGGGCCCATTGGTCTGTATTTTCTATATTGAAACTACTACACACCTTTAAGTTAATTTTCTAGCGATTTCTTCTCTACATTCTAAGACAAGAATTAAAAAACAACCAAGCCAATAATGAGTACAATAAACTCACTATAGACTCTACAGAAATTAAAACAACTATACATGCTCACATATTGAGGAAGCTTTGTTGGCTTTCACCTACTCTACTCTGTTTTGATCTTTGATGCTCTAGGTGGTAAGTAATTCAGATGGTGATCAATAATAACAAAAAGGATATGAACGCTGTTGCTTACATCGAGGAAGACCAACCACGAAAAGTTGCTCTACATGTGGTTCTTCAAAAATGTGGTCATATCGTTGGAACCACTCAGGATAAAACCAGTCTTGAAAGGATCAATCTTTAAAATTTCGAGAAAATCGGGGCCTCATGTCAATACTTACAGGGATCAACAAACACATGATATGCCAGCTCTTCTTTTAGTTTTCTATACTAGCGAGTTTTGAAAATTTTCTTTCTACTTGCAACATGCGCTCAAAAAGACCGCCCAGTCCTTCTTCAGTATTTTGCGGGAAGTGTGTATAAGGATAAACGATACTGATGCATTGATATGAATATGTGGCGACAGAACTCATGATTTCTTCTTCTTCCTTGGATCAAGAACAAGACTTTCTGAGAAGAAATCTCCCCTCCCCCTCTTCTTTTCTAAGCCAGAGGACTCATCGTAAGACAATCGGGTCCTCTTGGAGCTACGATATGTTGCGTACAGTGAGGGTGAGCTGTGTGGGCAGATCTGCTGTATTATTAGGTAGTGGTTTGTTCCGTACTTCCTCTTTTGTAAGCTCATTGCTGTTTGCTCAAGGATCTCTTCTTTTCTTTCTGTCTCGTCACTTTAAAAAAAGGAAAGGCTGTGGTTTCCGGTCTAACGATGATACGCGGTAAGCAGAATGAAGATTCAAAATATTCATCGAAATGTGCTCTTTTCGTAACTCTGCGCCCTTGATGTCATGGAATTGGTTGGCTCGACAGAAGTCAACCGTCTTGAACTCTCGACGGGTCTTAACATCTGATCCCATAGAGGTCCTTTGAATCACCATGTCATCGAAACTCATAGAAAACGAGTAAACGAAGAGTCTATTCTGCAAAATTCACAGGGTGAACCTGCTGATTTAATATCTGATCAACTCTTCCTTGCAGCAAAAGGAAGATGATTTTTGTGTGCCTTTATGGCAGAAACATGACTCTCGCACTGTGTGCTATGGTAGGATTTGAGCGGGGACTATTTTCGGCCTCTTCAGAATATCCTCGGTTGGCTGTGGGGGAGCAAGGGATATTGGTTTTCTTTGACTTACTCTCTGGTCGGGCGGTCCTCATCGACTTTGTTCAGTTGAAGCCCCATAAATACCCATGAGTGGTTTCTTCTCCCATCGGGTTTACATCTTCTATATGTGGTCTTTAGTTTCCTCCAGCTTGTCTATTTACCTTTGCTATTAGGTCAACGTATTCTTTGACCAGCATAGCCACAAGACATAAATATGCATTCAGGCATTCATTGACACCCTTTCTCCTCCTGGGTTTAAAACATCATGTCTTGCTCATTATCTGAGTCTTGAGTTTGTCCTTGTTCTTGGAAGAACGTGGCTATTCTAAATAATCACCATTTGTTTTCTGTTAGCCATATGCAGCATTTTATTAAGCATTCTTTAATTCACTTTTTCTTCCCAGTCACATCTCCAGCATCGGCATCTATCATGTTTGGATCCATGTTTTAAAGATGATCATGACATCTTCTGAACGAGTTCGAGTCTTCTACCGATTAGAGTCATTTGGTCTCGGCCACCGGCTTCCAATCTTCATCTTTTGCAACATGGTCTCCCAGTGTGATCTTTGTCATTTCGGAAGCATGGAGTAGCCAAGGTAGGGGATACAACTGCATAACTCTCCATACTCACCTACTTGAAAGTAAATTAGTTTGTCAAGGCAGGGGTTAAATTTTCTCAGCACCCCCGTACGGCAACGGCGCCGGAAAGATATTTATGGAAGCAATAGTTGTCTTCACTGAAAACGTTATAAATTTCCAAGAACTAGTACTGAGACATCTTAACAACGAGAGTGTATAGTGTGATAAGTAAATTTTCGACTTCACCTCACTTGTTATCATCTATATACGAAATAGCGGATTCGAATGGGATGAAACACGAAACTACCAGAGCTAGTATTGTACGAACTGAGATGTTAAGCTCCAACGAAAAGATAGAACGGGTTAAGAGACAATTTATTTTGTGAAAGGGCCGATTCAAAATGTATACCAAAATCAAGCTGTCACAAAACGTAAGTGAAAAGTATAGAAAGATACTAGTCAACATTGGTGGATACACATGAAGACATATATGCAGACATCAAGTCTGAAATGCATACATGGCAATAGAATTTTAAAAACACCCTCCCAAAAATAATGAAAGGTGAATGAAATGGTTGAAACAATATATCATGCAACCATATTTAAAACGCTTGGTGAAATAGTGTCGACTGTGGACATAAATCACCTAAAATCAGTGGGCCACTAACGTTCTGATGGATACCGAAAATGTAAGTGAAATATTGTATTAATCACATAAAAGAAGGTTACATCTTGTGAAAATACCAAAAGATACGAGAATCTCTAAATAAACGAACTCCTCCTCACGAGACCCTACGAACTCTGACTATCATCTGCCTTTAAAAAAGTAACAACAAGGCCTTTCACGGCACAATTTCGATAAAAAATGTGGAACCCTTACAATGCGTTTCTTCATTTGTTTTATGGTGAAAGAAGGGACGACTGATGGGTGAAGGCTAAATGCGGTATTAAAACTTATGAAAAAAGAAAAAGAGAAATTCGAAACCCGATACATTTAAGTCCAGGCATTAAATTTTGACTTTCTTTGGGTGGAAAAGTGGTCTTCTTCAAGCCTCTAATTATGTATATGACTTTGGTACATAACAGGCTGTAGGTACTCTATGTTACTTGTGGTTACCTGAACAAAATGGTAATTAAATGGTAGATAATTGCCATACTTGTGGAACAAATAACAAACAGCTTTGGACTGATGAGGTCTAGTGGAAATCTCCTGCGGAACATGGCATAAGAATAAAAATGATGTGGGCACTGCGTCCTTTCATGGAGAAAAACACTACTGTTGATATGGTACCCGCTCCCCGGCCGACTTGGTTTTCAAGTCGTTGAACTCTTTGCGCTTCATTGCTTTGTCTGTGGAAATCCACGCCTATAGCAAAGTTTCATCGCAGGCATCTCTCTTTGTGCCCTCCTAATGGCCCACTATGAAGAAATATCAATGCAATGAGAGGTTGGTCGATGGAACTGACGAAAAATATGATAGCATGACATTGTGAGAATGCAAATCACTAAATGATAGAGACAAATACCCAATGAAAATAGAAGTGAAGACTTATGAATAATAAGGGTTTGATGGTTGAATACGTATGAAACTGGTTAGATCATGGTCTAGGGCGAAGATCAGGTGGAGAATGAGAGGAGGGATGACCTTTTAATAGGGCATGAAACTGTGGCTAAAAACCAAAATACAAAGAATGCAGACGAAAATGCTGAAAAATGCGCGGAAAAGATTGTGCTTGGTGGGATAAGCCAATTGAGGTGACGTGGTGTTGAGGGAAGGTTGCCATGGAAATCTGAATGATCATAGCATCTAGATATCTGCGATGGGTATTGACCATGAACATCAGGATTTTACGATGGATCGTTTAAGTGAATCCCAGGGTGGGATGATTACACAAATGTAAGTGATCATTGTGAAAAGAAACAGCACAAAAGCAGAAACATGCTATGATGTGATCATGATGGCAAAGATGGTAAAAAGCAATTTTCAGCGCTGGGTTCACATGTGAGAAAAAATATTAAAAAAAGATGTATGTGGAGATAAAGAGGGTTTGGGTATCATTTTGCAGGGGTAAGAGAACTTTGGCGGGGGGGAAAAAAGAGAGAAAAAGGGACATTCTACGGGGGGATGCAAAGGAAAAGGCAAGACGCTGGAACATGCTGTCATCAGTGGTATTAGCTCCCGAACAACGAAGGGAAAGGGATAAGGAAGTAAGGGTCATGAAAGGCTTCAAGATGCCTTTCGAGGAGAAACCATTACTTGAAAAACTCAAAAAGCTTGACCCCCACATTTTGTTTTTCAAAAATTAGCTAGGAGCTGAATGATCAATAGTTTGTGTGTTGTAAGCAGAAAATATGCCTTCCTTTGTCATATGTTCCTCTGTCAAGGGTTTCTTACGGAAAGAGTGTGTCATACGGATAGACCATGGGCTGTGTTGGTTAAACTCACGGTGAAAGGGTTTTATCAAAGAGTTAATAAAGGGATTAGATGAACCATGTGTGTGAAAGACTTCCTAATGGTAGCGGTTGCGGTTTGAGCATGCATTTCCGTAGATAGTTTGTTCCTTTTGTTAGAAATAAAACAACATGAACAAGATACACAAAGATGTAATTACCATCAATTGGTGTGATTTTCAGCAATTACCGATTGCAGTTTATGGAATGGATAACGGAACCAATGATCATTGAAAATTGAATATGTAATTCCTACTTGTCTTAAAAATTTACAGTTCTCTCTATGTATAGATACATTCATATTCTAGGTTAGTTCTAAGTTTGAGGGTGTGAGAGTTGAGATATTCTCTCATGAAATTATTGTGAATCTAGATAGCTTCTCTATCTTGAGTACATACATCATGTATATATATGTAGCTGTTTGTTTATTTATAATAATTTTGTATACTCGTTCTAAGTACGTGAGCAAAAATTAATACATTGTAGACGAACATGATTTTAAACACAGTAAACCCATGCATTTCTACCATCCATTAATAAGTGTATGGCTGATTATTAATCTTTCTTGGATAGGTAATATGTGCTCCCACTGTATCATTTTAACCACTTAATACTTTATATACGAAACTCCTCTGTAACTTTTAAAAAAAATTTACTTGGCAGAGATATGGTTGTTTGTAAAAGTTTAATGTGGTGGTTGAGATTAATTTTTCATATCACCATGTCGCAAACTGCTACCATGATCATTCCCAAAAATATACGAGATAAACAAAATTTACATGCTAATGGCTGTGAAGATACTAGTGCTATACCCTTTCAAATACGCAACACAGTCTCATAGCATTAACAGTTGTCTTATAAAAAATGATATTTATCATTAATGTGCTTGTATTCAAAAAATAAATTATTTGATATTGCAATTGTCATTCATGTCACAAAAAATAGTGGACACATTTCCTCTTGTTCATGGCATAAATCCGTTAACATTCTTCTCATCAAGCTGGCAGCAAGTTTCTACTATTACGGCGACATATTCAACTTCTACTGTGTGATGATACTATCGGAATGCTTCTTGGAATCATGAAATGTGATGCCAGGGCTAATGGAAAAGCTCTCTGCTCCCAAAGATTATACCCCACGGTAAAGTATACACTAAATTTTATAACGTTCGGATGCTATTTGTAAAATTTCTACAAGAACATTTAAAGCAATTTTATATTTAGAGCTGCTGACTGCAAAAATATGAATCCAACTTTATCCCAAAATTATATCAAAAAATAAAAAAGTGCGAACTACTACACACGGAAGTAAACATCGGCTTCGGATTGTGGGATCTACGGGTCAAAAAATGTAAAAATAATCCTTCATATGTGCTTTAACATTAGATGCTTCAACTTACCTTTACCCTGTGCAACATAGGCACTTCACATTAAGCAGGACACCATTCAAATAATAGCTCCATATTCTCAGCAGGCAACCATTGATTTGTACTATAAATCTAATAGTTCTCATTCCATCTTGAGTTTCTGTCATGTAATATTTACAACAAAACCCTTGCGCCTGCTTGCTTCAACATTACGGTTAGGGACGTAAATCTAAATTTAAACCTTATTACATTTTGACTATCACTTTAATGCTCATCATAATTTCGCAATCCAGAAATTGTTACATAAGATGTGATGTACAACGAGATCTCTGGTGTGGGTGGCTCTTGTTTGAATCCCAAGCAGCATCTTTCTATATACCTTTTGGTGCTGTGTCCAGACCTCCTAAGTCATCAACATCATTGCATATTAATCATAAAGAGCATTTAAAGTGGTTTATAACTATGTTTTGTCTGTTTCTTGAATTAATTTTATGCTCAGTGTTGTGAAATCTTGTCACTTTCTGTGTTAAAACCCAACTTTATAAATACATTTGTTAAACTATATTGCAGTGTGACATTTTAAATAAATCAATACATGGGCAAGTTGGAAATGATGGACATGGACCAGGTCCTCTTGTTGGTCTAATTAATTCACAAGGAGTCGTGGTCAAAAGCCGGGTCAACGGTGGTCAACCTAAAGTCTCGTTTCTATTTTCTGCGTGAAGAGAACTTGCGTAGCCATTCCTAATTCTCAAGGGACATATCAACTTGCACATGGACTGTCCATAAGCGAATCCATGACCACTTCACCATAGATTTAATCTTTCCACACGACAACCATAATGCTAAATTTCAAGCATTGGTTGTTCACGTGTCTTTTATCAACACGATTTTAGGGAAATTATTTATGTCATCTCTTGTGTATAATAATAAATTCCTGTCACCCTTAATGATTGCATTGTTGTGTTATTTTTGTTGAAAATAAAGCCAACGTGCACGGTGACATTGTTTCTTCAGTAGTGCGTTTTAAATGTGAAGACTGCATTCATAAGTGCAATTATTGGTTGATAGTTGTTGCACGAGGATTGTGCAAACCTTGAACACGCTTAGGGTTTTGTTTATTCTTTTGTACAGTTTCTTGATTTATTTCATTATGTGTTCATTATGTAACGTATTCTGCATGATCGCCATATCATCTCTTATGGTGATAGCGTTTTTATCTGCATCCATAGTCTTTCGCCATATGTGCAACGGCGATCAGGTGTCTTTGTTCCAGATTACAATAGTGACCATTCTGCATTTGCACATGTAGTTTTATTGATAATGACATGAATAAGTCACTTGTCATACACTTTAATTTATTTTTCTTAGCTTTAATTTCAGCAGCATTTTTATTTATTTCAGTTTTTTGTACATTTATTTTATTAGTTGGAATTAGATATTAAATTACTCATGTATTATAATTTCTCAAAATACGTAGCGAGACTATTAGTGAGGGATTGAAGTATGAGTGTGTGTTTGATATTGGTTATTTTTTATTAAGTTAGAATATTAGTGCTCTTGTAAATTTATCAGTTACCTCAAAAAATATAGCAGAGACTAATGGTGAGGATTAGTATAAAGGTGTGTTTGGTATTGGTTATTTTATAAATTAGATATACGAGGATTGCTCAAGTTGTTTGCGTTCTCAAGAAAGCCATGGCAGGGCTAATGGTGAGGGTGAGAGCCTGAGTTGATGTAATTTGATTTTTAACTACTTTGTTGCAATTCTTGGATTTCTTTAGTCAGTTTCTTTTGTATTTAGGCAGTAATGAAGGCGTGATTTTATGATCAATAGTTCTGGTTGTTTGTTGATTAGTATGGTACTTTGTTTCATTTCTTGAAATTAATTTGTCATTTCATGTTTTTAAAAGCATGCCCCAGTTTTGAAGTTTGAAAATGGTATAAGGTTGTCATTATTGTGTTTATATCCACTTACTTGTGTTTTCATTTTCCGTCTCACGTTAGGAAACCAGCAAGATAAGGAAAACCCCAAAATAAATATGTAAAAAAAAAAACCAGCGAAAATGAAAGTAAAGAATGGGTTATATTTGCACACATGGTGTGCCACCTTAGTCAGCTTACGAATCTTGGGATTACGACAAATTAATGTAGCAATTTGGAATACACTGCATTGACCAAACATTTTAGTGATAAGTTGCCCATTGGAAGTGTAACTAGGCAGCGATTTCTTTAAAAAAAAAACAGTAAAAAGAGGAAAATTGATAGCCTGGCCAAGTATGTATACTCTCTCTTACTAATTGTGATCACGGAGGATTGAAAGAGAGTTATTGGTTCATCAATTTCTCATAAGTATATCTCTTCTTTACAAATCATGGCTGGAAGATGAAGCATTATTAAGCCCAACTTAAAAAAATAAAAATAAAAATGACATGCACAGAGCAAGAGATTCTAGGGGAAGGTTTATAGCTAGAGCGAAGAGTTCAATTTTCACAACTCCATCTTCTTCAAGGCATAGACAAGATTCACCACCATCTACCCCTAGCCTTAAGATTCTTGGAATTCAAGGACCAGCTGAATTAGAGGATTCTCCTACACCATCTACCAAATCTCATTTAGAAAAATACCCTTTCTTTACTTCTACAGGAGATTATATTGTAATCAAATAAGTAGAATCACCTGAAGAGGAAAAGGAAGAAACTCCATCTCATCCTCCCTTGATAGAAGAACCAAAGGAATTTGAGGACTCTAAAGAAACTATCATGGCAGAGGAAATAATAGATGGATTCGGAGGTAGAGGTAGAGGTAGAGGAGGAGGAAATAATGGAGGCAACAATGGTGGAGGTGGAGATAATAATGGAAGAAATAGGGAAGGAGACAACTTGTTTGGATTCCCTATAGTTGATGAGGAAACTCATACAATGATGAAAAACATCTCACCATCTGTCCTCCCCAAATTTTATGGATTGCGAAGTGAGGATCCTGAAACATTTCTGTTTGAGTTTGAATTCATGTGCCGAACCTATGACTATATGGAAGACTCTCAAAAACTCAAACTGTTTCCTTCAACATTGAAGGGAGCCGCTTTGAAATGGTTCATGGGATTAGTCACCCAATCTATTAGGACTTGGAATGATATGAAACAAACATTTTTGGATAGATACCTGGACTATTGCATGCCCACCAATCACAAGGATGAGATATTCAAAATGGTGCAAAAAGAAGATGAAAATTTGGAGGATTTACTTGAAAGATTTCAATACAACTTAAAAAGAGCAAAGATGAGAAATTTAGATGATGAAACTTTGAAAGCCCTTATATTAAAAGCCATCAGAGATGAATGGATAGATATTTTAAACATGATGGGGAAAGGAGACATTTTTCAACTTCCACTTCGTGACATAACAGAACTATGTGTCCATCTCTCAAGGGGAAAATCTAAAACGGGAAAAGGGCCTAGAGATCCTTCTCTTATCAAGGAAAAAAAATCTGCAACTGGATCAATAATTAGGGCAGAGATTGGAAATATGCTTGATGAATTCAAAAATGATATGTTAGGGAACCTTAGTGAACAACTAGACACCCTTAAAATCCAAAACAAGCAGAAAGCAGAAACTGATGCTCTAGCCATCTTTTGTCCGAAATGTAGGAAGAAACATGCTTTAAGGGAATGTCCCTTGGATGCAAAAGTTGTAGAAACATGTATGATTTGCTTAGAGAATCATGAGACCAAGGATTGTCCTTCAATTCCTGGACTCAAAGTTGTCTTTCAAGAAGATCCAAATTCAGTAGAATCTCTCTGTTTTGTTGCAAGAAGACCTTGGCAGGGGCAACAAATTCAAGGGTTTAACAACCCTATGAATTTTCAACCCCCACCAAATTGGAATCCTTGGCAACAAACTTGGCCCCAACATCAAAATCCATATCAGTCATGGGTACAAGGTATGCAAAATCCTTATGGGAGATTTGCTCAATTTTATCAATATCCTCCATCTTTTCAAAATCAACAAGCTCCACAACTTCCAAACCCAAATCTAAAACTTTCATTGCCATTTCCACAACAACAACCTTCTCAAAAAAATCCAAATCCTCAACTCATGCTTCCATTCCAACAAAAGAAAAATCAACTTCCAGCTCAGCCACTGCCAAATCCGAACAATAAAAACCCTTAGAATACTTACATGATAGAAGGACAACAATTTCCTACCTATATGATTGTTCCTCTCAATGATGTACAACTCAGGTCTGGTAGAGTTTTAGAAAAACCTTCTATAGATGTCCAAAAGCAAGATACCTCTGAGGAGGACTCTCTTAAAGCCAATAAGGGTTCTGAGGAAGCATCTCTTCAAAACTCAAACATTCAAAAAGAAAAAGAAAAGTTAACCTCCACAACTCCTATAGTTGAGCAACCTGCATCTTCATCCACACCTCCTTTCCATGAAAGATTACAAATTGATAAAGGGGTGGAAAAATAAATATTTTTGCCTAACTATGATTTTCTAAATGAATTAAAGAATGTTTGTATCAAGATCCCCTTGCTACAAGCCATTAGAGAGATTCCTATTCTAGCAAAAACAATAAAGGATTTGAGTCTCAAAAGACTAGGAAGGAAACTAAAAGACACAAGAAGAATCCACCTGGTAGGAAAAATTGGAGATATCATGATGGGAAAAATTACCATGCAAAAGTATGTAGATCCAGGAAGTCCAATTGTCAAGACACATATAAATGGGATAGAAATTCCAAACAGATTGATTGACTTAGGGGCTGCTATCAACATTATGAGTAGACAGACTATGGACCAGCTAAAACTTCCTAACCTTCTTTTTACACCTACTTTAATGCAACTTGCAGATCGATCAATTATCAAACCAGATGGTGTATTATAAGATATTTCAGTCTCCTTAGATTCTTGGGAATATCTAGTAGATTTTATGATTTTGACTCCCAAGAGTAATCTAGGAGGACACCCACTTATCTTAGGAAGACCTTGGCTAGCCACAGCTGATGCTTTCATTAGTTGTAGATCTGGGGATATGTACATTTCTAATGGTAATTCGACAAAGAAATTCAATTTGTATCCTCCAGCAAAGACAATTACAGAAATATGAGACAATGAATGGGTCGATGATGAGGACACTATACAACCTGTCTTTACCATTTCTGAATTCAGTGAGGATAGTAAAATTCTGAATTCATTAGAAAATTTTGAGACATCTTCAGAATATGACCCTACACAATTTCAGTTGGAATCTGACATTGAATATTTATCATCAAGACAAATGTCTCTTTACTCTATGTAAGAGTTCAGTAGTTCTACCATTGATCTAATTCCAAAGAGCAGTACTAGGAATTTTTTCTGATCTAATCCATGATTTTGTAGAGGTTTATATGGATGATTTTACAGTTTATGGTAATTCATTTGAAGAGGCATTAGAAAATTTGGAAAAAGTCCTTATAAGATGTAAAGAAACAAACCTTAAGCCATGAAAAATGCTTTATGATGTTTACCGAAGGTATTGTTTTGGGGCATCATATTTCAGGAGATGGGATTAAGGTTGATAGATCAAAAGTTGAAGTCATCTCCAAGTTTCCTATTCCAAATTGTCAAAGAGATGTTAGAAGTTTTCTAGGATTTACTGGATACTATAGAAGATTTATAGAAAAGTTCACTAAAATAGCATCTCCACTCTTCAAAATGCTTACAAAAGACTGTGAATTCAAATGGGATCCTGATTGTCAATCAGCCTTTGAAACTTTGAAAACAAGAATATCTGAAGCACCTATCTTGAGAGGACCAAAGTGGAAACTCCCTTTCCATATTTCTACAGATGCTTCAGATACAGCTCTAGGAGCTGTGTTGGGTCAAAAGTATTTAGTCCCATATGCCATTTACTATACCAGTAAAAATTTGACTCCCACTGAGTTGAACTATACTGTAACTGAAAAAGAGTTTTTAGCTGTTGTTCATGCAATCAATAAGTTTAGACATTATATAACAGGCTATGAAACTTTTATTCATATTGATCATTCTGCGATTATATATCTAATGAAAAAACCTGTTACTAATGGCAGAGTGACAATATGGCTCCTACTTTTGTAGGAATTCAATATTACTGTGTTGGATAGACCAGGGAAACAAAATACAGTAGCTAATTTCTTGTCTATGATTCAGAATACTAAAGAAGATTCTCCTGTAGAGGATAAGTTTCCTGATGAATACTTGTTTGCAGTAACTACTAAGACCCCTTGGTATGCAGATATTGCTAACTATTTGGTTACAAGGAAACTACCTCCACATTTATTTCCAAGTGAAAAAAGAAAGATTATTCAGGAGAGTTCAAAATATTCATGGATTTCTAACGAATTGTTTAAAACAGGGCCAGATCTTATGATCAGAAGATGTGTCAGGGAGGATGAAATGCCTGATATCCTCAAGGCATGTCATGATGAACCATGTGGTGGACACTTTGCTGACAAAAGGACAGCCTATAAAATCCTCTCTTTATGATATTATTGGCCTTCCCTCTTCAAAGATGCAAAACAATATGTCAAAAGGTGTGACAGCTGCCAAAGAGTAGGGAAACCTACCCTTTCAAATGAAATGCCATTGCAACCACAGGTACTCATCGAACCCTTTGAAAAATGGGCTTTAGATTTCATTGGACCTATTAATCCACGATCTAAGCAAAAAAAGTATATATTGGTTTGTACCGATTATGTTACTAAATGGGTAGAAGCCAAAGCATTAGTGTCTATTAATGAAAATTCAGTTGTTAATTTTATTTATGAGGATATTTTTACTCACTTTGGTGTTCCAAGAGAAATTGTGACAGATCAGGGAAGCCAATTCACATCCAATCTGGTGGAGAAGCTGATGGAAGAATACAAAATCAAGCACAGAAGATCTACTCCTTACCATCCACAAGAAAATGGTCAAGTGGAATCTACAAACAAAGTTCTCGAAAGTATCATCACCAAAATTGTTCATCTACACAGAAGAGATTGGGCAGAAACGCTTTTTGAAGCCTTGTGGGCCTACAAAACTACATGGAGAAATACAATAGGACATTCTCCCTATGAACTTGTTTATGGGAAAGAAGTCCTGCTCCCCATTGAGTTCCAAGTTAAAACCTTCAAGATAGCAGTTCAATTGGGGATGGATCTATCAGAAGCCTAAAAGCATAGAATGGAGCAGCTGAATGAACTAGATGAGATCAGACAAGAGGAAATTCTAAGAACTGATCTAGTTCAATATCAAAGAGCTAAATGGCATGACAAATACATCAAAGAGAAGAAGTTTCAAGAAGGATATTGGGCATTGCTATTTTATTCAAAATTTAAAGATTTCAAAGGGAAATTTCAGACTCATTGGCTTGGGCCAGATGAGATTGACAAGATCTTTAGCAATGGAGCGGTAAGAATGAAGACCATTGATGAATTTCAAACTCCTCTTATTGTGAATGGCCACAGATTAAAGATCTATCATAAGCCACTCTCAAAAGAGGAATTTTTCAAAATGTTTCAAGATAATTCTGCAATAAGGCTGGTGAAGAAGAATTCATCTCCACTAGCCTAGCCTTTGTTCTTTTTAGTTAAAAGTAAATAAAATAAAATAAAAAAATAAAATAAAAAATATTTTGTATAAGCCTGAAAACCAATCACTGATTGGCAGTCTTATACAAAAAATGTAGGGTGAAAATTAGGAACACCTGACACCCTATATTTTCCAAAAAAAAAAAAAAATCTCTCTCTCTCATTTCACAAGTTTTGTGACAACCCACTCCATTTCATTTCACTTCATTCCACTCCACTTCATTTCATTTCACTCCATTTCATCTATTTCATTTCATTTCACCATTAAAAATTTTCTTTCATGACCATTTTCATTCAGTCAGTTATCATTTATCCATCTCCATTCACCCAAATAATTGATGTGTCAGTTTTCGCAGCTGACACCAGTTTCCGCAGCCAGAAGCAGTTTCTGCAACCACCACTCTATTTTTCAAAGAAAAAATTTACATTCAGATGTTAGTTCAACAATCATGAAATCAAATGCAGGTTTGAAGACATATTATGAAGACATGGGGCATTCAAAGACATCAATGAGGAGCAATTGATTGAAGACCATTGAAAAATGGCAAGAATTCCAAGGTATGAGTAGAAATTTATTTCAAATGGCATTTCAAGCACATTTTTACATAGTTATAAACCATAGCTCCATTATATGCAATGATTGCATTGATAACTTTGTAGCCATCCCACGATCTCTATAAAATTCCCCCACAATCCTTGCATTCATTTCTAAACGGCCTCATAATCAAGCCTCCGGTCTTCACTAGTGTTCGGCTATACATTGATACTCCACCTGTAGTTAAGAAACGTGGTTGATTTGACTACAGCTTCTGTTAGCCGCACAAAATCCGTAGCCATTTTATAAACGTGCTTGTGTCTACTCTGCAGCCACCCAATTTTAAATACTGTCGAATGCACTTTACTCCCCCTACTGTTCTATTGACTTCACGGCTACATTTTCACCATGTTCATAGAAGCTTTCACCCTATTTTGTTCTCTGTTCCGCTTCATACCGTGTACTTATTCTCTGATATCCCCTTATAGTCACTGGTCTCCTTCATAAACCCTGCTCATTTCCTCTAATCCAGTCGTCTTACCTCCGCTAAACCCTCCTCACGCAGACAAGTATTAAAGTACAGAAGGAAGGATGGGTCAGTTGTTGAGAACAGAACCAGAGGGACCCAAATTATGGAAGGATACCCGCAAGTCAAAGATATATTGAAAAAGGAAAAGTGGCTTTGGTTTATTCAAAAGTTTAAAGGCTATAATAAGGAGGTAACAAAAGCTTTTGCAAGGTATTTCAACGGTCTGGAGGTAGAGATTGGGGACCTCAAATTTACGGTGACTGAGGCATCCATAGCAGCTGCTACAGAACTCCCTCAAGAAGGAGAACACTGGTTCAAGAACAAGAGCATTGGTGAGGAAGCCTGGAGAGTGATCCTACGTAACCCAGGTATGGACGTCACCATTTTCAAAAAGGGAATTCCTGTTCATGCTTTAAAAGAAGAGTGGGCCAGTTTACTGTTAGTTATTCAAAAATTTATCACCTGTGAGGGACGTTTTGGGTCAATGTACATGTATCATACCCGACTTTTGATGAATTTCATAGACAACCAGACCCTCTATCTGCCATACTTTTTACTAAATTGTTTGAAAAAGATGTCTGTAACCGTCCAGAAGCATTTGGGGGACGTAGAACCACATTTGTATCACCATGGTCTTGTGAAAATCTTGATAGAAAAACAATTAAAAGAGAAAAAGGACACCTGGGAGAAATTTTTAATTAGAAATTTCTTTGAAGAACCCCAAGAAACCCCTAAAGGCAGTATACCAAAGAGAAATAGAAGAAAGAGAACAAATGATAAAACTCAAAGAACTCTTACTAACACAATTGAAAGAACTAGTAGAGAAGAAGGACTATCTAAACTGTCTAAAAGGAGGAAGGAAAAGACTGAGGATAAAAAGCCAATAAAATCAAAAGAGAAAAGAAGCATTGAGGTTGTGCATCAAACCCCTTCCTCAGAAGAAGACCATCAAGTATTGTCTGAGAGACTAGTTCACCTTCAGGAACAGTCAACTATGGCCAAAAAGAAAGGAAAAGAAAAACAGAGGGAAAAAGATAGTAGTCCACAGTATGTAAGAAGAAGCAGCAGGCTTAAAGGAAAGTGGAGAAAAGCACAAAAAAAAGGACCTCATTTTATTGATTTGGGAGAAGTAACACCTGAAAAAACTCCAGCTAGCCATAGTCCATCTCATTCTCAGCCAAACGTTGAACATAGTCCACCTCATTCTTAGTCAAACGTTGAAGCTAGTCCTCAAGACGTTGACATGAGCCCTTTTCGGCCAAATTTTGAAATCAATTCTCCTCCACAGCATTTTGGGGACAACCCAAGGAAAACGACACCCGAGATAGATCCAAAGCAGCAAGAGGTGTATGACTACATAGAATCTTTAGAAAGAACAGCCACGGGCCCCAGCACTTCATCCACTCAGCCTCACACAGCACAAGAAGCTCTAGTCCAATCGTTGAAACAAGAAGTCTTTGAGTTGGAGGTTTTAAATAGACATATTAAAAATGAAAATGAAACATTAAAGGAGCAAAACAGATTGGAAAAGATCATTCATGACAACACTATGCTACATCTGGGACTGTGGAAGAAAAAAAACAGGAAATTGAAGAAAAAATGCAAGAAGATAAGTAGAGCACTAATTAATCTCAAATACATATGCTTGATGAAGAAGCCCAGGATGTTAGCAACACCAAGGAAGAGGAGAAGAGGACTAGATGTACTGGTAGAGATATCAAGGCATATGAATTGAAGGAGGATGATCAAAATTTTGGTTGCATGAGGACATGCACCACCTTCACAGTGGGGGTATGTTGAGTCTCAAATATACATCTTTCCTATACACCTTTTTAGACTTTTTCCATTTACCTGGACCTCCTAAGCCATTAGCATCATTGCATATTAATCATAAAAGATAATTTACAGTGGTTTTTAACTATGTTTTGTGTCTGCTGTTTGAATTATATTTTTGCTCATTAAGCTACGGAATCTTGTCACTTTCCGCAGCCATTTTGTTAAAGTCTATATTGCAAGTTTCTTCAGGAAAATCGAGCCACATGGGCAAGTTGGAAATGACATGGACATGGACCGAGTCCTATTGGCTCAGTCGAATTCACCAAAGAAGGCTGTGGTCAAAGGTAGTCAAGCGGTGGTCAGCCTAAGAGTCCTACGGTGACGGAACTCCTTTTTTCACCACATGAAGACTTGCGTGACCATTTCTAAATCATGGGAGACATATCAACACCTGTAAACGACTCCATAAGCTGAATCCAATGACCACACTCCATAGATTTAATCTTCACGGCAGCCATAGCTGCTTCTCGAGGATTGTGCAGAGGGCCCCTGCACACGTCGAGGTTTTGTTTATTACTGTATAGTTTCATGCTTTATTTCCTTACATTCATTGTGCCATAGTCATTTATGTGTATATATTACATTTCTTATGGTATTAACATTTTGTTTCTGTTCATAACTTTTCATGCTTCATACTGTTGTTAACTGACCAGTGTTTTTGTTCCAAATTATAGTAGGCAGCCCGGGCATTTGCACATAGTTTACAATGACTAATGACATGGAATCAATCTTGTCCTTCTGCTAATTTCTTTTTCTCAATTTTTAATTCCAGCATTGTTTTATTCATTTCATTTTTGTACATTTGCTTTACTAGTTAGTTAGATATTAAACTGCTCATGTCATTATCATTTACCTCTGAAAGCCATAGCGAGACTAATGGTGAGGGATTGAAGTATGAGTGTGTAGTTTGATATTAGTTTATTTTTCTGCAAATTAGATATTAAATTTCTCATGTCATTATCGGTTACCTCCGAAATCCATAGCGAGACTAATGGTGAGGGATTGAAGTATGAGTGTGTAATTTGATATTAGTTTATTTTTTTTTCTGCAAATTAGATATCAGATTGCTCAAGTTTTTTATGATTACCTCCGAAAGCCATAGCGAGACTAATGGTGAGGGTTTAGAATATGAGTTGATGTAATTTGATTTCAGCTTTACTTCGCTTGCAATCTTTGGATTTATTTGGGTATAGTTTCTTTTGTGTTTAGACAACAGCAAGGGTAATGGGTTTCATGATCAATAGTTCATTGTTTGTTTGACTAAGTATAGTGGCACATTTTCATTTTCCTTTAGGAATTAATTTTGTCATTGTATGCTTTAAAATCCTTTTGAAGTTTGAAGTTTGGGAAATCATTATAAAGGACATTATTGCCTTGAACATTTATATCCATACTTGTCTTTTAGAATTTCCATCTCACATTAGGAAACCAACCAAGATAAATAAAAATCACAAAAACAACAAAAAGTAAGAGATAGGTTATCTTGCACATATAGTGCGCCAAACTTCTTCAGCTTACGAATCCCGGATTGACAAATTAATGTAGCAATTTAGGACACACTAAATTAAAAAAATAGGCACCAACCTGCAGAAGGCTACAACCTTCTCTCGTTCTCCAGCCACTACTGAAAGGGAGCTCCAACCACCTGATTTTAACACCAGCTTCTACTAGCAGGATACTTCCACTTTCATACAGAAGGCTTCATCCCTTAGATTCATCAAATTTATTCATTAGACTAGCGTCAAGTCTTCATCATGTATTTTTCAGATCTTCCTACAGATTCATCATTTCTACATCGAGAGATCTTGACCCTTCATCATATTCTCAAGTGCATTGCCGATTCAGATCTATCAGAGTGCAATCATGCAGATATCTCTTAAAGTTATTTATTCATTATCCACCCTTTTTCTTGCACACCTCATACTATCATCCTCTTCTCCTTATATAGTTTTCGCCTTCATCAATATCATGAGACAAAACCATTCAACCGCTAATGGTATTCCTGGACGGGATCAAAATAGATAATCCAGCAGGGTCTTGGTAATTAAATAATTAATTTTAAGATTTTTAATATCAAAATGGAACCCCAACCTTCATTCTTCCATGCACGAATCAACCCAAGGGTAATCTTTGTCTCCGCCACATAATATTATAAACATTAATGTGCTGCTGACTCATAAGTAATATATATATCTATATAACCTTTCGGGTCCTTCAAATAATATTAAATATTCGACTTGAGGGTTAGGATCTCGGCATAACCCAACAACGTATATGGGTCTCACACCCTTAATACCCAACATAAAATATATTTGTGAAACCCCACTGTGGGTCCCTGCAAAGGCACCAAAAGGTTGATGCTAACTTGGCATGCAGTGCCCCCATAGTAATTCTCCACCGTTGATCTATGATCAGCGCTTGATCTCCTGGTCAACTGCAGAGGCACCCCCTCCAGTTATTTTAAAAACTTTACACTTCCCCCGTAACATTACTTTTAATCAAAATTCAATGAACTTTTTAACCCGGAGTTCAATCCTTTTTCGCGTAACACATGAGGTTCATGGCGTCATGGCAAAATGGACGCGATAAACTGTGATTGGTCCATACACTAGCTGAGTTGGCATTGGGACCACATCGCATCGACAGTTCAAACATATGGCGGAACACTTTGAGACTTGCGATGTCGAGATGTTGCGATGGTGCGATGGTGCGATGTTGTGATTGCGCGATGTTGCGATTGTGCAATGTTGCGATGGTGCGATGGTGCGATGGCGCAATGGTGCGATGTTGTGATGTTGCGATGGCGCGATGTTGCGATTGCGCGATGTTGCAATGTTGCGATGGCGCTAAAGTGGTGGGGACCACTTGTCCTCTCTTTCCAAAAAACTTTAAATATTTCTGCTGTTTAAACACATTTTCATCAATTCTGGTTGGTGAGGGCTTAAATGCCCAAAATGACTGTTTTAAATAACTTCTGTTCCTTCGAGAAGATCTTCTTTCCACTGTAAAAATGCTCTTCCCATCACCATAATCAATTCTCCTCTGCAATTTGTGGCTGCGGCCCATGACAATTAATTCATCCTTACATTTCTCCCATCCTTCTTGAATGCATGTTGTTGTACACCAAAACTCTACTGCGCCTTTGTATTCTTTTGCATGTATCACATCTTCGTTGCCTCTGCTTCATAGTCTACCTTGCTGCACTCTTCCTCTATTCTTCTCTGCTAACCTTTGCCAATTCCTTTGCCATCAATGACAACATTTCCAACAATCCCCCCCTTTGGCATTGATGGAAATACTCTTCCTATATAATATTCTTCAATACTCTTCCTTTGTAATATACTTCATCTATTTGTCTTATAGAAGCCTGCTTTTCCTCCCCCTTTGACATCAATGGCAAAGGGTTGAACAATATCCTTTGTACCACCATGCTCCCCCTGAGATCATGCTGCATCTTCAAACATAGTATATGATGAGATAGCAAAAATGACATATACAATGAGATCAGACTAAAACAAATAATTAGACTTCCAACAAAGCATTCTTTTCACATGACCAATGCTCCCCCTTAGCCTGTGCATCCTGAACACCTTCAACAAGAGCATATCCAATTTAATCTTCTGTATTTAAGTAGTTTTGATCTTCTGTATGGCAGAGACTACTCCCAGCTTATGTCTGAGATATTTGAACGCTTCCCTTCGTAAAGGTTTGGTAAATATATCAGCAACTTGTTCTTTGGAGGAAACATACTCCAACTTCACCTTTTGTTCAAGAACTTTTTCACGTAAGAAACGATACTTGATGGGAATGTGCTTAGTCTCCCGAACACCAAAGATTCTGAGACAATTGTGATTGCATCTTTCATATTATCACATTACATGGAGATAGAGGTGAACACTGATTTGGGAGCTGTGTTTTAGTAGCATTGGCATCATCTGTAGCAGTTGAGGTGATAAACACATACAGCAAACAGATATACTTTCTTGAATTCGTTGTAGACAGTAGCAAGAATGGAGTTTTGCTTACTGAACTCAAGATATTTAATTGGCTCATGGTCTGTAAGAGACTGACCACGTACGCAGGTGCTTTTTCTGAATGTGTTGATTTCCAAGAACTCAATCTGCACTGCATGGTACGAGACAGATGTATTCTTGATACTATATTCAAAATTAAGTTCCTTGTAGATATTTTAATATTATTTGGACAAAATGATAAAGAAATCTCTTTGATTAGCTGAATGTCCAACAATTCTGTAATCAGGCATGCCATGCATAATGTCTGGTCTAGTCCTAGTGAGATAAAGTAGACTTCCTATCATAGATCTGTATTCTGGTTGATTCACTGTGGGAGAATCATCATGAGAACTGAGATTACATCCGGTGACCATTGGTGTACTTACAGGTTTGCACTCTTCCATGCCATACTTCTTCAATATTTTCTTAAGATATTTTGTTTGTGATAAGAATATGCCATTTGTTGCTTGTTGTACTTGCAAGCCAAGAAATAATGTTAGTTCCCCAAGTAAAGACATT